>JAHWXV010347664.1:0-15800 GCA_024586415.1 Phrixothrix hirtus
TAGTTTTCAGACTTTCAATTCCACTAAAGTTATAAGGATGAAAGGAAAATTTTCAATTAATTTAAAATCAAACAATGTGTGACCTAAGTTTTGCAGACCGCATCCATTACTATTTGGGATGAAAGATAAGATGGAGAAACAATTAAAAGGGTTACAAAAGATAGAGGTTATTCGTCCAGTTAATTGTAGTCCTTGAAGCACACCTATTGTACCGGTATTAAAAAAGGATGACTCGATAAGAACTTGTGATTTTGAAATCACGGGAAACCCATATACGGGATATTGTCAAAATCTATCTGGATTGGATTTATTAAATGAAAACTACAACACTATAGATATATTATTTAATCTCCTTCGAAGTAGTCCCCTCCCGACGACAACTACCTTAGATCAGCTCTGTTTCCATTGTACGAAGCAAGTATTGAACTCATATTCCGCTATCATGAACAGCTGACTCGTTGTATGCTGTTATATCTCTTGAATATCCTGAAATCTTCGTCCTTTCAAGTAGTATTTTATCTTTGGGTGCGAGATCTGGCGGAAATGGTAACTGTTGATCCTATGAAATGTTGCGTTTAGCAAGAAACTTTTGCACAAGTTGAGCTGAGTGTATAGGCGCATTATCATGATGAATTTTACACTCGTCACTCTCATGCAATTCTGGCCTTTTGCAACGTACTGCGTCCATAAAACTTGATAATAGCATCCTTTATTTATTGCTTGATCTGGTGGAGCGCATTCGTGATTCACAATTCACTTATAGTCGAAAAACACAGTCAGCATCATCTTGACATTGTTGCGGCTCTCTCGTGATTTTTTAGGTCTGGGTGAATTTGGGGCTTTCCTTTGTGAAGACAGCCTTAGTTTTGGGATCATACCAGTAAACACACGACTTAGCGCACCGATAAGGATAGTTTTTAGAAAGTTTTCTTCACAGGTCACGCGCAGCTAAAATACGGGTCCCTTTCTGGTCATCGGATAGCAACTTTAGAACAGATTTGGCTGAGATGCGTATCATGCCCAAATTGTCCGACTGCACTGAACTGAAACTAATACTGGAGTCTACAGATAACTCATAAATAGTGATTCGGAGGTTTGCTAACACAGCTGTGCGCACCCTTTCCACATTGTGTTAACTTCCGCTGATGACAGGCTTCCCAGAAGGTGCAGCGCTTTCAAAGCTTACTCGTAAACTCGGGTGCGGCTCACGAATTCCTCCCCATATACGATCTGTAGTTTTAAATACGCGTCTTTGTAAGTTTCACTAAATATTTGACAAAATCTGATACAAATTCGTTGGTTACATTGACAACGCAGATGTAACAATGAAACGCTACCGTAAACAAACCCAATGAATTAGGTTGGCGTGATTCGCATGGAATGCACGATATGTTCTAAGGTCAACATATGTGAACCTACTACCAACTGTGGTGCTCAACTCTAGACTTATGCCACTAATCCGGATAGATTTTGATCATACCAGTATGGAAATCGGTCAATATTCTTTACCGCGCATAGATGAATTACTAACAAAATTACGAGAGGAGCACATTTTTAAAATTAGATTTTATCTCCAGCGTAACAATGAGTTTTACCTAACGATAATTCTAAAATATTAACCACGACTACATTGCATAAAGTCTTTTTTTTATAAAATAGGGCAACCTTTGGAATTTCTTCTATCCCTTCAAAATTGCGGAAATTATTGGAATCTTTGTTACTAGGCGTAGACGGTATTATTGCTACTTCAGATGTTATTGTAGTCGCCGGAAGAACGCGATCAGAATGTTTGAATAGATTAGATCGAATGTTTAAGCGGTTGCAAGAAGTAATATTAAAAATTTGTTTAGAAAAATGCGAATTTTTAAATCCGAAGTATATAATTTAGCGATAATAATAAACAAAAGATGAGTAGGAACATCTCACAAGAAAATTGTAGCAATTAAAAATGTATTAAAACCGGGAAATGTTACATCGTTAAAATAGTTTTTAGATCTAACTACTTTTCATGGGAATTTATTAAAAATGTACGTATTGTTATATCCGCTTTATAACCTTCTTAAAACAGATGTGAATTAGGAATTATCAGAAGATTGTGATTATGCTTTTAATAACATTAAGCAATTACTAAGTTCAACTGAAATATTAACGCAGTTAAATCCAAATTTACCAATTCAGTTGTGTACGGATGCATCAAACTAAGGAATCATCCATGAAATGCTATGAAATCTTATGAATAATGGATTAGAGAAATCTATCTCTTATGCGTCGCTCATATTATCTTTTGCGTAGCAAAAAACTGTAAAATAGAAAAAGAGGGATTCGCTATAATTTTTGGTGTGTTTAGATTTGATCACCATTTGTAGTAAGCTGGAGTAAACTTATATTGTTGATTGACCATAAAGCTTTAACGACAATATTTAGTCCAAATAAAGGCATTCCACGATTTTCAGCTAACAGACTACTTATATGGGTTGTAATATTATCTAATTAAGATTATAATACTGAATTTGTAAAATTGGAAAGAAATTAACACAGATTCTTTATTGAGGTTTCCAATTTAAAGAAATACTTATGCAATAAAATAATTTGATTTAAATATTGTTAATTACTTTACAAATAATAATAATTTTACTATACATTTTAAACAAGTAAAGTATGAAACATTGAAAGATAGAGTCTTATCGCAGGTTATCAATTTTCTTCGGACACAGTGATCAAAAACCTTTAAAAAACTTTTAAGGAATTAGAAATGAATTTCAGCATCGAATTGAATTGTTTACAACGAAATAATCGTTTCATTATTTTAGAAATTCCGCAACAAGAAATTATGAATGTTATATACCACACATTTAAGTGTATAGTTAAAAGGAAAATTCTTGCAAGATCATATTTTTATTGGCTCAGATTAGATAAAAATATTGAGGAAGCTTTTAAAACTTGCGAAAATTGTATAACTAATAAAAAATCCCCAGATAAAGCTAAATTAGCATCGTGGCGTTTTCCTTCAGAGTTTTAGTCCCGATTACGTTTAGATTTCTTAGAACAGGTCTTAAATAAACAATTTTTAATAGTAATTGATGATTATTCAAAATGGTTTAAGGTATTCCCCATGAATTCAACTACAGTAACTATTGACTCGATTTGACGCAGTTTTTTCTTAAGCTTTGTGTTACCTAAATAAATTGCTACAATTATTATTAGAGCAAAATAACAGTATTCATCTTTAAACGGAGTGGGGCAAAATGCAATTAGAATAATTAAGAACCAATAGAATTTATTTAAATTTGGTTTTAAACCGTTTTTATTTGTATATAGTAATACAGTTCATGGTACCACCACATATAGTTCAGCTTAGTTTTGATCTTTAATCGGACGTTACACGCCAGATTTGATTTTCTATTTCCTGAACCTGAGAAGAATTTTGATTTAAAAAACAACGTTTAGGTTGCGCAAAATATAAAAAAAATTATCACGAGGGCAAAACATTTATCGAATTTGATATTGGAGAATCTGTAACGGTGAAATATTATCGTTCCGGAAATAAACCTAGTTGCATCAAACCAATTAATATAAAAATAGAAATGGAAAATTAATGTATAGTGTTAAAATACCTGAACTAGATAAAATGAAATGGAAATACCGTATCAATCAAATAAAAAAAAATAATTTTCAAAACGCTGCAATATGCTAACCTAATAATACCCATGAAAATGGAATTTATGATAATTATAATCTAACAAATGCAAATGAAAATATCATCATGATTTAATAGTATTGATAGTATAGCACTGAGACAGAAAAGACACATCGAACGATTGCAGTACTAAGATGTACGTACGTAAAATTTTGTTAAGGAATATAGGAATTTTGGTTTTTTTAGGATGAAAGATATGTATAATATATAACAATAAACAGTTAAGTTATAATATATATATAGTTATTGATTATTTCTAATCACATTGTATTGTTGGCAGTGTAGAGCAATTTATTAAATTATTGTATAATGGATTGTATTTTACCTAATTTTAAACGGTTTAGTTGAGGTAACCAAACTATTTCCAGACTTTATTATTTAAAATGGGCCTGAGGAAGATATCCTTTTTATCCGGAAAATAAATTTACTGTGCCTCTATTATTTAGCTGCAAGTAAATTCTTATATTTTGGTTTCAATATCTATTTTAAGCTTTTGTGGGTCACGCCAAAATTTATCTACGACAAATGTTTATATACTATTATGCAACAAATGACACGAATCCTATATATTTATTTAAATTCAAATTAAATAAAATAATAACATATATAAAAATTATGCAATCAAATTCTTACATCTACAATTATAATAAAATTTCTGCAAACAGTTATACAACAAAATGCGATGACCCATTAGGATAGATCCCTTAGAACTTTGGTCTGCCAAATGTAAACAGCAGTTGAAGGACTCTCTGTACTAAGTGATTTAAACGACAGGTAAAAGGTCTAGATTACATACCTATTAAATTAATTATACGATGAATGATTTTTGTAAAATCAGTTTGTGGTTCGTTTTGAAGAAAAGTGTTAGTTGTAAAACTTTCAAAACATTCACTTACGTTGTAAATTTGATTTTGGAATTCTCTTTCTTTATTGATAATATATTTTCGTTCTGGTTATTTCCCTTTAACACAGCTAGGATTTAGGATTAGCTCCTAAACCAACTGCTGAACTGGGTAGGAACCTCCATGCTTTAACTTCCTTAATTGTTGAGCGTTTTACACTAATCTCGTTTAAAATCTTTGCATTGATAAACTTGAATTTTATAATTTTCTTTGACATTGCTCTTTCGTAAAACTTATTTTTGCTACGGGCTACTGATCAGATTAGTTACTTGAGTAAGGTTTTAGCTAGTAAAGGCTTTTGTTAGAATTCGCATATTTACATCAAAGGGTCTTTCACGCGAAGCCGTCACCGTTGGTTAATGCATCACCGTATTTGACGAAATAATATAAGATTTTCTTGTGTTGTTTTGGTTTTATAACTTTTTGTCACTCCCTTTCAGCTATTCAATGGAGCAATAAATGGTCTCAAATTTCAAACTGTTGGTTGCATGTTCGTGATGGAAAGCCGTTAGAGTACCGTTACCCGTCGGTGTCCTATTTCTCAGCCTGGACAATTTTGAGTTTGTTAAGTTTTTATTTTATAGTCTGAGGAACACCGTTTTAAATTTGAAAATACCTTTAGGATACTTCTAGCTGGAATAATTTTAGAAATCTGAAATATGTGTTAACCTATTTCAATTTTCTAATGTGAGAAGAGAGTATTTCTTTACTATTAATTACGAGACTCTAATAGTGTGTACTATGTGATAGAGTTGTAAAGTGAATGTTAAGTTAAGGTGCTTTATTACGTCCGTTTTAAGAGTTGGTGTTTATCCTGCATAATCAGAATATAACATGTACGAGTATATCGTAGAATTAGAAGTTTCGGACTAAGATCTTATCGATCACAACTAGTGCTTACTCCGGAACATCGGCATCAAAGGCTAGAGTGGTGTGATGAATGAAGAAACTGGTACCTTCAGTGGAATACTTTAATATTAGGTGACGAATACTACTTTATCGAAGGTCACATATACAAGGTATATCCTTAATAGCTGATAATATTTACACTACACGATTCTGCAACAAAAACTGGAAAAAAACTTAAATAGTAATTTGTAGTTAACTGATCCCGTGAAGAGGTATTGGCATTCATAAGTTTGTTTCTGATCTGATTGTTACTGTATAATACTATTAAACAACGACATCTAGATATACATTAAGATACAGAATGAACAAATAATTTATAATTTTGCTTTTAATACCACTGGTTTAGTTATAATAAGGTATTTAGTTTCTTAAAATTGTGTGTTGATCGTGCTTTGTAGAAATATCGCAATGCTATGATATGATACGTATGCTATCATCTTATCACTAAATTACAAGTAGGTGTACGTATACTTGACATTAGTGGCATTATTACTGTTTCAAAGCGCCATGGTGTTCGATAATCCTCAAGTTCATTGTGTTACTAGCCTGTTCTTTGTTAGTTTGATTATTACCGCTTGTTTATTTATTTTGGTTTAAATTTATTGTTCTTGTGTTTTGTGTTTCTTTGTTATTTGGTTTGGTAAATTTTGATATGGAGTAGTTTTGTTAAATAAATGATACGGTTGCTAGAATAAAAGAAAATAATATTTTCCAAAACATGGCAGAAAAAATAATCCGCAAATGCAGAAAATGTGTAGTAATTAGAGGCCGACATTTTGAACAATTAATACAAAAACTTTAAAATGTTTACTAACAGTTTCTTCTGCCACTTGTGAAGTCCTTGTCAAAATTTCTATTCTTTAATATACCTCAAAGTTGAAGATTTTTTAAGTTATTTACCGCATAGTTTAACACATTTGTACTTAGAATTTTATAATACGTAAACCTAAGTGTAATAAATTAAATAAAGTGTTCAACGATTCTACACTTTCATTTTGCAACTCGTAATTGTGTTGCTATAGAAACCATAGGTGCCTAAAAGCCAGCAGAACATAGCACCTACTGTCAACACACAGTGTTGTCAATTTTAAAAAGCTTAAATTAATAAGTTCATAAAAACCATGCATGTGCGGCTAAAACAGTCCCATAATTTTTGCTTAGTT
Source organism: Phrixothrix hirtus (assembly GCA_024586415.1). NCBI lineage: Eukaryota > Metazoa > Arthropoda > Insecta > Coleoptera > Phengodidae > Phrixothrix > Phrixothrix hirtus. Next base: position 6,672 of record JAHWXV010347664.1, read on the forward strand.
TTTGATGCAGAATAATGTGGCGTAAATACTATCCGCTATTAAGGATACAGCCGGTATAGTGATGGGATTACTGGTTCCAATTTATTCAACTTGAAGTAATAACATCATTATTGATGGATAAAATCGGAAATTTTTCTATAACAATGCCAACTGGAGCTTCTTTAATAACTATAACTTAAAAAAGCTTACCAAATTCAGTTGGTATGATTTTCAAGCATTGTTTCTCAACGTTGCAAAGCAAAAAAAATTTTTTAGTGTTTATAAATACGCATTTCGTAATGTACTTAGTTCAAAGATGTTTATAGACCACTCTGTCTAATAAAAGCTGGTTTAGTAGTCTTAATTTTTAGAATTTTCAAAAAATACGAAATTTTCAGTTAAATTGTGAAATGACGCAATTATATTTGGAGATATAGTTACTCAAAAAGTAATAAACGAATTTTGGAACGATAAATTCGTCACTATAGAATATATATGACTAAATTTGAACACTTATCTATTCGCTTTGACCCACTTTAAGGTTTTCATGCAGACCAGTTTCAAAAAATAGGAGCCCTCATTAGTTTCATACCACCCTAGAGTGGTATAGTGATTAACGCCTTAGTTTAACATTTGAGAGGCCTGTGGTGTAATCCCGCGACCCACTGCTTTGAATAAGGCTTCCAGTACCTCTTTGAGTCGATAAAGACTTCTTTTTTGATGTAAATCACGGGGCATTTTTCCATTCTTTCCTACCTTGGAATCTCGTTCCAAACACATTCATGCCTTTACGCAACCTTACCTCACACTCCGGGCTAAAGAGTAGTCCTACCATATCGCCTGCTTATAGGGTAATTTAAATAACAAGGGCATGCCCCTTTTTGCCTTAGTATAATGAAGAGACCGTACAAAGCTGTATATGATCGCTAGGCTTCATTTAATATGCCTAAATGAGTAAGCAAACATGTTTGCCTAATGTGCAAACATTTTACAGGGACGCTGTACATGATTGCAGGAAGGTATGAAATTAAAATATATACCTCCAACAAGTATTTTACAGTCGACCTTAAATTTTACAAAATAATTAATTCATTTGGTATTCAGCACACAAAGCTTCATCAAAATCAGCAATGGTAGTGTGAGGGATCTTTCTAAAATTAGACTATTTGGCACGATATGCCGCAGTATACACAATTAATTCTATACATGAATGTAGGTAGGCCAAATATATATATGACAACTAACTGTCTGACACCGAAATATAAAATGACAATAAGACACCCGGAATTTTTGAGAGATAAAGCGTCCGAGTAGCTTTAGCTTTTTATATATCCAAGCCTGGTTTTATTTTGAAATGGAAAGTTTTTAATTTCCGACTACTCTCAAATAAAAGAAGCAATCAGCGCCACGACGAAGTTTCAAATAAATATATATCTTGAATTAGATAGTTGATTTTCTAATAATACCTTTATATGTCATAAACAAAATCGCATTATTCTAATAACTAGATTTTGCGTAAGTCCTTTGAGAATCAATTTCGTTAGTATTTTTCGAAAGTATTTACAGGACTAGAAATAATTTAAAACGTACATACATAGCTAACAATAATGGTCATATTTGCACCGTTTAGTATAAACTCGAAGGAATAAAATCTGAAGTCAAACCTATACTGGCCAATGAATGATTTAGGCACATATCTAGATTTTTTGAGGGCCATTTAAAGCTTACCCAGGTTATACATTAATTCGCCGGTTATCTCAATTCCAAAAGGAATTATTCGTGCTACTAATGTAAATTATAATAGGTAAATAGCTAAACACAAATACAAATACTTAATGGATCGAAAGAAAATTATATCAGTTTAACAGAATGAATTACACAACTTGAGCTTAAACAATAAATAATAAAAAAGAAATCCAAAATACGTTTAACCGTCTGGAAAAAAATTAACATATCTTTCGCATGCAAATTATTTAACTATCTCCTATAATTTAACAACTAAGTAAAAATAAAGAAATCTAAATTCATATAAAACCAATTGCGTAACCCTTAAAACCTGTAAGGATAGTTCATTATAAGAACTATTTTACAGTTTTAATTTTTATTAGTGTATCCCTATAATTGCAGCCTTTAGCTGTTGGAGTAAAGCATTTAACTTTATTTAAATATTCAGTTAAAGTACAATTAGAATTCGACTATACAAACATTACTCATACTTGTATACACAGAAATTATGTGTCCAACAATAAAAGCCATATTTTTGAATGGATTTTAAAAACGCTTGTACAATTTCGTTAATCAAAATAATATAAGTTGCCGGAATACAACAAAACATCAATTTATAAAATAAAAATAAATGGAAACTAGTCACAACTAAGATAGAATTCATGAATTTCAAGACATTTTAATACATAGTTAGAGGTGAAAACGCAATATTCTCTACAATATTAAAAGTCGCTTAATTTGATTATTTATTTTGTATTATCTTTCTCCCCAGGTGTAAAAGTAAATTATAGGGAACAATGTGTTACTAGGAACGTGGGAATAATATAAGCTATGCCTACTGATTTTAGAAATACCATGAAGTAAAACTTTTTAGGATTATGTATATAAAGGTGATCATGCTAAGCAATTGCAAATTTTAACTTTTCAGTCAAATAAATGAAAGAGTCTGTTGCATTCGTATACAATTTACAAATCATAGAAAGATTAAGTATTCAGAGAAAATTTTAAACAGCATTGTGTATACTATAACCAGTAAGGTAATAAATTAAACATTCTAAAATATAATGTGAGTTGTTTAGGGAATTTTAAAATTAGAATTTCAATTAATTATCATGCACTTCCTTACAGTTCGAATATTAACCATAATTATACGTTTTCAAATGCTTTTAATCTATAACCTGTGAGTTTACTTTAAATTAAATGAAACTTTTTCATGCAACATTAAATTAAGCAGATAGATTTGAATGAATACAATGTGCAGAGAAATGATGAATGACCATTTGCCTATGGAAAAATATAATAAACAGTAATAGTGTCAATACAAACTGCTAAAAAAATTTTTTACGATATCACTCAACTTACGTTTAAAAACTTTAATTCGATTAAAAACACAAATTATGGACTTTTAAGATGTTTGTTAAAATAGGGAACTCATAAAATCTGAACTTAAAATTGAGATTAAAAACAAATATCCAATACTTTATTAGCTAATTGATTCTAGGATCGTAGCCAGAAGTAAAAGCTTGGGTGGGCAAATAGTTTTTTTATTGGGCTAAAAATTATATGCCCCCGGTTATAACTTATCTATGTAAGGTCAGACCTGCACTTTTTGAGTTTTTAAAATTGTTCTATGTTTATGCTATGTTTGTGCCGAAATCCAAATCTCCCCAATTTAAGTGTGTGTGCACAATGACTTACAAAATTTGATTTTTGCTAGACCCGCACGTGCAAAATTTTGAAGTTTTCTAAATTGCACTAGATTGTCCACGTGTGCCAACATATACTACAAACATATGTTTGTAAAAAAATGAATCAAAGCAAGATAATCCTAGCCCTGCACATTTGCTGAGTTAAGCTCAACTTTTTTATCAAATCGGTCTAATTTGTGTCACATTGTGGCATTGGAATAAATTTAATATATGCTTCCACTCTGCATAAAAAAATTATTAAACTTAAGCAGTAAAAAAACAATAAATATTTTTACGATGCACATATTGCAGTCCTGCGAATTATGCTAATCAATAGTAAACAAAAGGTCAACAAAATGGTTTATAAAATTATAGATCTACAACGTATTATGGCCAAAATAGGAAGGAGTAAACAAAAAATTGAACATTTCCGAATTTCAATACGTTGAGCTGTCTCGTACCAGATTAATAGACCAACATTTCCTAATGTTAAAATTCCGTACCGTAATTAGTTTTCGTACTATATCTAAATGAAGAAAGTCGATTTTCGAATATAGACACTTTATATCGCAATAATCTTTCAACCCCAGCAGATAATCCAATTCTACAGATTGCACTATCTTGTGATACTCAAGCGGAAACAAAGGCCGGCCAAAATAGTTTAAAAAATCTGGTGTGAGACAACATACGACTTTGTCTTACGCACATAGATATACAAATATGCAAATGTTCACAAATAATTGAAATATTATTTACGTTTATTTTAGGAACCATAAATGTAACGGTCACCCAACTAAATTACTGGACACGTAAAACCCTGCTTAACTCCAGAAATTTAATCTGATAACTCGCTTAAACGCATTTTTTCAGGAAAAAATCTAAGTTCACGTCAAAGGATGTAAAGTACGTAAGGACTGTAGTAAGTTTTAAACAAATTGTTCAAAACGTTTTCGAGAAAATCGCAAAAAAACTTAAAAATTACAAGATACGTTGTTCACAACTAGTACTCCAATTACTCCCGGTTACTAAATTTTAAAAGATTTATTAAATAAACTCTCCAAAATCGAAAAATTCGGAAAATATCCAAAAATGACAGAAGTAAGGTGGTGCTTTGGGTTATTCCAAATGCTTGATTTAACAGACTAAGGTGATTCTGATCTTAAATATTATTTTCATTTACCTAGGGCTCTTAGTTTCATAGGTATTTTATTCAGACTTAACGGCCAAAGTACTTCCGGTTACTCCACTGACGGAATATTTGATGAAAAACCGCGTAGATTATACGAAATGGCATTAATCTTCCAAGAAATACAGTAAATTTAAAAAAATCCTTACAGCCGATTTCGAAAAAATCTCTCAAATCCAAAAAATGACAAAAGTAAAGTGTCACTTCGGGTTTTCCGATTTTATTGAAGTTGTTACGGTGGGGTGCGCCGATGGATAGAAACTCAATTTTAAAATTTTGTTTTTCTAGGACCTTTGGTTTTCGAGTTGTCGTGTTCACAGACACACACACACACACACACACACACACACACACACACACACACATACATACACACGCGCTCGCGTGCGCACGCATATACGCACACAGACCAATTTCTGAAAACATGATTTTCATACACAGGTGACTCGAAAACGTGTATTTCTACTAAAATTTTGGCATCGAAAATTTGTCCGAAAACAATACTTTCCCTCTTATATTTCATATAGTGTAAGAGAAAGTAAAAATTATAAGTATTTAGGGAATTTTGGCGAAAGGGGTTGGAGGTATAGAAAAAATTCAACACTTTCGAATTTTTAAACCTTGTACTAAATTATATTAAGCGAGTAGTATAAGTTCTCCTAATAGCAAAATGTCGTACCATAACTAGTTTTTTTAATACAGCCAAATGAAGAAGGTTAGTTTTAGGATTTAGAAATTTGATATCGCAGTTATTATCACCCCCTTCAAACAAAATTTCGGCATTTTACAATAGGATATTTTGGAATAGATTGGCCATCGCCTGGACTACGTCGTTCTCATATACACATGTATAGATAATTTAAAATAAAGTTCTTATAGGACAGAAAATTTTCCATAGTAAGAGTACCTCTAAATAGTTAATGCTAGTATCGGCGTCACAAAAAATTGTTAATGGTGTTTATCAATACATCTTAAAATGGCATATTTTAGTTAACTAGAGATTTCAAGGCGAGTATTTTAATCAGATTTCAACACCGCTGATTTTCATAATCTCATTTGTTAATTTCTGAAAGTAATCGGTTTTATGTATTTCATACATATATGCTTTATTATATATATGTATGTGTATATGTATACATATAAAATACATAAAACGGATTATTTTCAGAAATTAACAGCAGAGCTGCGGCTCTGCCATTTTCTCGAAAACGGTTGTAACAATTTTTTTTAAACTTGCAGTATTTTTACACCTATCATGATCTTTCACGTAAACTAATCGGTTTGTATGAGAAAATTCGCTGGAGCGAATTATTGAGGAAAATCTTCGGAGTTAAGCAGTGTCTCGCGTGACAAGTTAATTAGATAGGTGACCGTTGCCATTGTCGTTTCCAAAGTGAATATAAATTAACGTTTAGTTATTTATGTGCATTATGTACATACCTAATTACTTTTTATTTAAATTTAAATTATTTTTGTTCTAAATTAGCTACAATTTAATTATAAAAATCTTTGTACACGTGTATAGGAAACTATAAATGGATGAATTATTTATGCCTTTAAGTTAATTGTAGAGTTTTCAGGGTAGAATTATAAGAAAGTAATTAAAGTTAATAACTTCAAATTAAATTTAAAATGAATAAAAGAAAATTGTATGTTGACTTACACCAGATCCTTTAAATCATTTTGTTACTCCTTTGTTTGCTCTTAATTAGCTCAAGTTACCACGATTCACAGGAATTTAATAGATACTTCGTAAGAATAACTATTGTTTATTATTTAAGATTTAATCATTTTTTTCTACAAAGTGGAAGCATATATCGAAATTATTCCAAAAGTATAATATGACACACATTAACGCCAATTTTAAAAACGCGTTGAGCTCAGTTTATCAAATATACGGGACTAGGTAATCCCCGCTTTTATATATTTTCTCAAGTATTACTGAAGTTATACAATATATGTTTGTGACACGAGTTGACAGAATTGCAGGAAAATGTAGTGCAATTAAACAAAATTCAAAATTTTACAACTGCGGAGTTAGCAAAAATTAAGTTTCCTGCATTATTATGCGCACGGGTAAAGTTTCGGTGCAACTCAGAACAAAGGTAGCAGGATGCAGCACAATTAAAAAATATCAAAAATCAAAAAATTTGGAGCTAACTTGACACCCACCAGAGTTTTTAATGAAAGATTTTATATCAAACTTTAAAAATTTGTTTTTCACTTAAGAATTGTAAAATTAGTACATAAATTTTTTTAGCAAACACAGATATCATTAATTGATATTGATATAAATATAATTGTATTTGTTTCTAATACTTAGTAATTACCGTTGGATTTTTCATGGCAAAACAATGTAAACAGTTTTTAGTTTAATTATTTCGTTGCTAATTGTTAGCTACCAATTGATTCGTTTGTCTAACAATTCGTATTATTGAATTGAATATTCGTCCATTACTTTTCTCTAAAAACAAAAAAAGACTTATTCATAATGAAATTAATTCAGTTTAAACTATATTATAACTAATTGATCACTGTAAAATTAATTGGTAGTAACAATCAATAATTTCTAATTTCACAGACTAATTGTTAAACGTAACTCCAAGCTGATATACTATGAGTCACCACTGTTAATATTTAATACTACAAATTAGAATTTATAAAGTTAGGAAGGTCTAGTTCAATTACTGCCACCGTTCACAGCTATCATTTATATGTGATGTTAACTGTATTCCAACTATTGTTTAAAATATTTATTGAAAAATTCTTAGATGGCAAGGTACATATTCTATTTCACCACATAATGTATTAACCATCCCAAATGATTTCTTTAATTTATGTTTTAAATTGAATTTATTTTCTAATTACCTTGTTAAAAATATTATAATCATTCCATATCATTTATTTGAAAATATCCAATTCATTAATGATAACCAAGTGTAATTTAATTTTTGCGGTAACAAAATCTATGAATTAGAAAGCCGGAAAGTTCAAAATTAAAGCTTGAAAGGAATTATTGTATAAAGGAAAACACTCAATTTATTTTAAATTGTATTTATTTGCCTGAACCTAAAGTTCAGGTAGAAATATACCTTATTTCAAGCAGATGTAACGAACCGGTTGACCTTGCACGCATACCTATTTCGATACTAAGGAACCAGAATGTCATTGGTGCCACATAGATCTGTTATAGTATTTTCTATGATTGCGCCTTCTTCGTATATATACCCTCAACTAAAATCTCTAATTTTTGGATATATTGTCCAAGTAGCACCCTCGTAAATCTTTGTTTATGGGTTACTCTGATGGTCTAGGAACTAAATATGAACGGAAACGTACTGGCACCAGTGGTACCACTACGTTCGGTTATATATAGGTACATAGTGTATCTTTAATAGTGGATAATATTTACAACACACGATTCTGCATCAAAATTGAACAAAAGGCTCTAGCAGTAATTTGTTGTTAATTCATGCTGTGCAGAGGTATTGGCATTCCTAAGTTATTTTCTGATTTGTTTGTTACTGTTTAACACTATTAAACAACAAGTTCTAGGCGTACATTAAGATCCAGAATGAACAAATAATTTATATTTTTGCTTTTTATACCACTGTTTTAGTTATAATAAGCTTTTTAATTTCTTAAAATTGTGTGGTGATCGTGCTTTGTAGAAATATTGCAATGCTGTACAGTACGAAGGTTGTTATAGATACGTATGTTATCATCTTATAACTAAATTACAAGTAGGTGTAGGTATACTTGACATTAGTGGCATTATTACTGCTTCAAAACGTCATCGTGTTTGATAATCCTCAAGTTCATCGTGTTAGATTTGTGTTGGAGGGGCACTTTAGAAACAATAGTTTATGAAAAAGAGCTTGCAAATGAGGAACAACTTGTGCAACGAATAAATGACGCGGTTGCTAGAATAAAAGGATATGATATGCTCCAAAACATGCCAGAAAGTACAATACGCAGATGCAAAAAATGTGTAGTAATTGGAGGCCGCCATTTTGAACAATTAATATAAAAAATTTAAAATGTTTACTCACAGTTTCTTTTGCCATTTGTAAATTCCTTACCAACAAATCTATTCTTTAAAATATCTTGAAAGTTGGAGATTGTTTTATAATCAATTAACCACATATTGCATATTTATTATGATTATTATTTACCGCACAGTTTAACAGATTTTTACTTGCAATTTTATAATACATAAAACTAAGTGTACTAAATTAAATGAAGTGTTCAACGATTCTACATTTTCATTTTACAGCTCATAACCCAAAGAGTAATTGGGTTGTTGTAGAAGCGATAGGTGGCTAAATGGTAGCAGAACGTTGCTCCTACCGTCAGCACACAGTGTTGTAAATTTTAAAATGCTTAAATTAACAATTTCTTAAAAACCGTCCTGCAATTTTTTGCTCCGTTTTTGATGCAGAATCATGTGGTGCAAATATTGTCCACTATTAAGGATACACCCAGTTAATATATATATATATATATATATATATATATATATATATATATATATATATATATATATATATA
>JAHWXV010347781.1:0-10831 GCA_024586415.1 Phrixothrix hirtus
TTCACGAGTAATTTCCATTTTTTCACAAAATTACTTTCTTTAAACGCGCACTGTAAACAAACTACTCTGTCAATTTCTAAGCCGCCACGGATTTTACTATGCAAAATGTCAAATTTTACGAATATGGCAATAACTTATTACACTAGCGACATCTAGCGGTCATTTGTAACAACATAAAAGGCAACCCTCGTATTGATGTTAAAAAATCAAATTTGTTAAAACTAATTTAAATTAAAACAACTGTAAATAGCCACCACCTATTTGCTGTAGAATAGCAGGAGCACCAGCTGCATAATGGTTTAGGTTACACGCTAGATTGAAATACGCCAATGGCAATAATTATATCGCATTCTCCATCTACTTAAATTTGGACCGGTCTCGTCATCCTACAGCAAAAATTTAGTAAATCCAATAAGAAATATCGGTATACTAAAAAATCAACCGAAAAAGGCAAAATCTAATAGTTTACGAAAATTAATGGAGAATTATAAGAAATAAAATTGTTTAAAATATTATTAACTAATAAATTTCACAATGAAAGGATATTATCGCACGTTATCAAAGTCATGCGACTACAAAGTCGACACTAATTACTAAGAAAATCGCTTTTCCGATCGCTCATCGGGAATGAACTAAGAAGAACACCCCACCACCACGCAATTCGAATTCAATGTTTGATTTATCACTATTTCAAAGTCCGTCAACCAAAATCACATTTAGGATTCGACATAACCACTTCCTAATACAATTGAAGAGCGCACTTGAGTTAGTAGTGTAACGAAACTAGTTACTTGTTTAAAAATCTTTGTTTTTATTCACTAATATTAGGATTTATTTAAATATTTATTTCACAGTACACTAACAGCAAACGTTAATATTCCTATTTATATATAACAGTAACTAATGGGACAAGATTCTAATTAAAACTATAGAAAGGATAAATTCTAGAACACTAAGGTAGAACTGTAGAATAAAATTAGTCGTAATAAAGACGTAATAAACTGCAATTCCATAACTCATTGTTGACCTTGAATTTAGTTGACAAATATCGCTTACCACAATGAGTCATTTGTGATTACAGCATCTATCTTAATTGTAAGGAATGTTCTGAATTGTTCTAGAATGTAACATTGAGTTTTTGATTGTTTCTAATTTTGTTACAGTAATATAAAAGGGTAAAACAGGAATTTTTACCAGCGCCCAAGAACACTTCTTAAAGTCGACGTGTTTGTAATTTAAAATGCAACAAGTACATTTTTAAATATTATTTTTATATTTAGAACATCTTGACGTTCGGCTAAGTCATTGATGGTAACCAAAGATGCATAGCATTAGTCTACTGCCCTTGTTCAAGTAATTCTATTTAAGAGATGTCTTCATTGCACATTTATAATCCAGTTTGCACTGTTTTATTATTTCGGCAATTACAATAACTTAGCTAAATAAAAATGTACTACTATTGGGTCCGTACATACGAGGACTACCCAACAATGAAGGACTATAATAATTTTACTGATTGTATTACAAAGTTGTATAATGTCTTGCCTATTGCATAATAACGTCGTGTTCGGTTCAGTTTCAATTGCGACCGATATGTTCAGCTTCGCTTATGGGGCGATGGAGTTGATACGCCAAAACTGTTTGCTGCTTTGATATTTGTCTATGTCTGAAGAAATCATGTGCTGATGCTTATTTGTTGTTACAAGACCTTGTAAGAAATCTGTTCTACAATATAGTACTGTTTGTTGAGAGTATAAAATGTTCAAAGATTAAAGACAGTCAAATGACCAATACTGACGCTCCAACCATAGTTTTAACAGAAACAAACGCCAACACTACTGTTGTGATTGTGCGAAAAGATCGACGAATCACATTAGGACTGTCAGAGATTCAGAATATCTCATTAGGCTTCTGTCATACTTGATAACTGGAAAATTGCACGTGAGACTTTGTGCACAATGAATTCCAAGACTCTTTACTCTTAAGCAACGTGATGTTCGCTTGCAAGTTTGCGTACAGCTTAATTGAATGATACAGAAAGACGCTGAAGAGTTTTCTTCGAGGGTTCGAGGGCAATAACTGATAATGAAACATGGTTCACCGTTTTGACCTTGAGGGTAAACAATAAAGCTCGGTGTGCAAAATTTGATCATCACAGCACCAAAAAATCCAAGGTGTTATTATCTGCTAGTAAAGTCATGATCATCTCATTATTTCATTTCTGAGGCACGCTTTTTCAACATGTTATACCACTACACACGTGTAATAGGATAGTATTAATAATCTTGAAGAACCATGTTAAGCGAAAACAACCACATCTCTATGCAAGAAGGTGGATGTTACACCATGATAAGGCACAATCACATATTGCAAATATAGTCATGGAATATCTCGCCGAAAGCAAAGTGAAATGTCTACCTTATATGCGCTACAGTCCAGACCTTACTCCTTGATTTTTTTCTTTTCCCTGAACTGAAGAAGCACTTTCGTGGACGGGGTTTTCAGTCATCAGAACAAGTGGTGACGACTGTAGAGAAAATTTTAAAAGGTCTGTCAAAGAATGACTTCCAATAGGTATTTGAAGGGCAGAAACGCTGGGATAAGTGTATTGCAATCACTAGAGAGTGCTTTGAAAAAGATCATCAGCGGTTGAAGGCGGAATAAAGGCATGTAGTCAGAAAAAGTTGTGATCAGATAAAAGTTAAAAGACTGGCTAAAGTTAGAAACTAAGAAATTCAGAATAACCTTTAAGTAGTTCATCCCAAAATGCTTATAGTTCAGGCCTTAGCAACAAAGTATGATTTCTAGAAGGGTATAAAATACAAATACATGTTGGCTGAAAATAACAAGCCAGAAATAGATATTTTAGTATCACAATAATGACTTTAACGTCGGTTGAAAATAATGCAATGCGTATAATATTCCGTCAGCCAGAACTAAAAGATATACATAAACACGTCATGTGTATGAGATACTCGATATTAAGAAAAATGAGGAGTATATAAATTCCGCTGGTTATTTCAACATTAGAATACAAAAAGGAAATAAACAGGCATTGAAAACAGGGAAGCATCCTAAATCTTTTTATGGATGGCAAGATGCAGGAAAAGTTAAAACAAATATCATTTATAGATATGAGATTCAACATTTTGACAATAAAAATCAAAACAATGCCTTAGCTATCGTAGAAACGAAAAACGAATTCTAAATAATAATAATTTTTTATTTATTTCCAGGGTACATATAAGTATTTAGTACTTGGCTAGTTTCTACTTTATCTCCATCTTCTACTTATATTTTGAATAGTTTGTTAATATTGATTTAACTTTAATTTTCTCTTTTACAGAAAAACCTTTAATACTAGTAAAAGGAAAAATAAAATTGAAATTAAAAAGCAACATTACTAAAATGTCAAAGAAATACTATTACAAAATATTGTTACGCACGAATCATAAATCACAGAAAACTGTGGATTTTTCGAAATATTTAAGAAGGCATACAGTTTATGTTACTGATGCGATTTTTTGGCAATTAAATTATCGCCGTCAATAATCAAAAGTTCCTTCTTTAAAACCAAACATACTGAAATAGGTCAAGAATTTTAAGAGATGGATGGCGTTAATAACTTCCCTCAAAGTGGACGCCCAGTGTGTTTCGAGTTTCAATAGAAAAAGTTCGAACATCATGGCAATGTAATCTTCAGCATTGGATTTTTCGTGGTCAACAATCCTTAAACGTTGCATAAAAATGTACCTTTTTATGTGCACAGAGTCAAAATAGCTCAGTCCTTGAAGTCAGGCGATCTCCTTTGAAATTTTGCATTTACCTGTTCCATGCTGAACTTTGTTGAACGTTCGCTTTTACTTATGAATCGAAATTACACGCAGGTAGACTTGTACGGGAAGTCACTTATGGTAGTTCGAAAGTACATGTTTGGTGTAGGCTCGTACACGAGCCCACTTTGCTAAACAGACCATTACGGTAGATATTTACTGTAACATACTGGAACAATAAGTTTTTCCCCAGATAGAGGAGTTGCATTCGATTAATTTTCTTCATTGAAGTCGTCATGTTAGAAATGTTCTAAATGAAACATTTCCTGAAATGTGGATTAGCCGTAATCGACCCATTACCTAACCCACGCTCTCCAAATATGCTATTAGAGTTCTTCCCGTGGGAATACGTCGACAATAACGTGTTCATAACTTCAATTTCTGATATTACGGCATTCAAAATAAGAATCACTGAAGTTAACGAAAATATTGATTCCAATGTACTAGCTTGTGCGCGGGTGAAAATTGACCATTCGTTTGGATATTCTGAGAACCACGAATGGGGTTCACGTTGAAATGGTGGAGCTGCAGAAACATAAACTTATCAAAAATTTCGCAAAGAAGCACATCTTTTCATCATTTATAATTCGTATGTAGTAACAGCTGATAAGTGTAACGAGACTAAATGGACACCTTGTATAATAACATAAAGATAATCTAAATTCGTAAATGCAGAATGAAATAACATAAATTAATAAAGTATTCAAAATGCTAAGGAATAAAGCAAATAGTACAGGGTTCATCAGTGAAGCCGAAAAATTTAAAAACTTTGTAATTCGTTTGGCGTTTAGGTGAGGGCGCTGAAGTTAATGATAAATTGTTAGTAATTTAACGCCATTTAGTAAACATGGAACAGTGGTCAGGTGCTTATCGTGCTTTCTGTGTTAAAGCGTTTTATAAAAATGGTGACTCCACCACAACTGTGAGAAGGTCATTTTGCAATCAGTACAATATTCCGCATGATGGGCGGGTACCGTCTATTCCCGCAATTAATTTGTGGGTACAGAAGTTTGAAGAAACTGGATCTACTTTAAATTTAAAACAGTAAGAAGTGTTAGAACGCCAGAAAATATTGATGAGTTCGAACTGCCATAACACGTAGTCCAAAACGGCCTGCGATTAAACATGCATTAGCATTGAATATCAGTGAACCGTCGATACGGCGAATCTTACATAAGGAGTTATTGTTTCATCCTTATAAAATTCAAGTTGTCCAAGAACTAAAAGAAGCTGATTTGGTTAATCGTATGAATTTTTGTCAAGAAATATTGCAGCGTTTGGATAGGGAAGAAAACTTAATCAACTATATGTTTATGTCAGATGAAGCCCATTCATCTTAACACGGCTGTGTAAATAAACAGAATAGCCGATATTGGAGCGCTGAAAACCCATTTCAGCTAGATGAGAAACCCTTGCATAATCCTAAGGTGATAGTATAGTGCGCTCTTTCATTATCTAGCATTATTGGATCATTCTTTTTTGAAGACAATCGTGGAAATGCTACAACCATTACGCAAACATGGTCACAACATTTTTGAGGCAAGAACTGGTTCGATTTCCCGATATTACGTGGCTCCAACAAGAGGGTGCTACCAATCATACTGCTGGTATGTCTGTTGCTACTTTAAGGGAACTCTATCCGAACCATATCATATCCAAAAATGGAGACATTGTTTGGCCGGCTAGATCGCCTAATTTGTCCACATGCGACTTTTTTCTTCAGGGTTGGCTCAAGAGCAAGATGTACGTTGAGCGACCGCAAACGTTAGAGAAATTAGAACTAATAATTCAAGAAGAAGTTGCACACATTACACCTGAAATGTTACCACGTGTAATGGAAAACTTTCGAATAAGACTACAAGAATGCGTAGATCATAATGGTGCCCACCTATCAAGTATTATTTTTAAAAAATAAAATGGCAAGTCTAACTCAACAGAAAACTGTAAAAATGTTAATGTTAAAATTAATACTTTAGTAGATACAATAGTTTTAAATTTTCCCGCTTCACTTATGAACCCTGTATAGTATATACCAAGTGACTAAAGTGCCTTTTTTTAATCCTGAGAGCGATTAAAAATTACCTTAGTCCTGAGGTTAATTTCAAATTTTTCGAAAGTGCAAAAAATTATGTTTATACCTCAGGACTAAAGTACTTTTTAATCGCACGGGATTAAAAGACGCACTTTTCTCCATTGGTATATAATATACTATTAATTGATTAATTTTTGTTGTTGTCGTTGTTTATGGAGGATTAATTTGACCTTATCTCCCTTGGGACTAAAGTAAAAATTATAATTCCTTGAGATTAAAAGTGTGGCGTTAGTCATGGAAACAAGTGACTAAATGTGGCCTTTTAGTCCCAAATATATTTTTCGATATTACACAAACTTTATTTCATATTTTCATCAAGCGATTAAAAAAAGTGAAATAGTAATAAAAATAAACTCAATAATAAATACAACAATACAACGTCTGCCGCAAAAACACTGACATCTTTCAAAATAGAAAATATAGTAATGTTTACTGTATTGTAATGTTTACTCGGTAGATACATCCTTTATCACTATTCTGTAGACCACACAGGCTCGGCGTTTAAGTCATAGCTTAAGTTTTAGATTTCTATGGAAAAAATTTGAGTTTAGCTTAGGCTAGTTTTGAAATACCGGTCCTTAGACAGTTGGATATTGATTGTTGTGCTTTTTTAAAAAAATTGATAGTTTTGTGACAGACATAATTATAAAATTGAAGAAGATTAATACAAAAAATCCACATAAACAATGACACAATAAGGCATTCAAAAAAAATTTTTTAAATCTAAAATCTAGAGCGATCGTATTAATCGACATATTAAGAAGATATCGGTTGTTTGAAAAAACCAAGAAACTAGATACAAAATTTCCTTCTAAATGAAGAGAATTTAGAAAAAACAGAACACATCGTAACTGTTTGATTAAAAATTTCTTTAAATTTGGAAAAACGTGGATCTCTGACGGTGATAAATCCGGGAAATACGCCGGAAGTTCCAACAATTCATACCTGAATTCGCCCAATTACAATTACACTTTTGTCATGTGGTGCATTATTCTAATGATAAAGCACGTCCTTTTTCGATAAACCAAGTCTTTTTACTTTAATGTTTTTGTCTAATTTATCTAGAAAGCTTGCACAGTATTATGCTTCAAGTAATAAATGAAAAATACTCCTCTTATGTCCTAGAATACCGACGCCATGACCTTACCGGCTAATGAAAACGATTTAGTTTTCTTCGCAGCTGAACGATCAGCTTCTGTCCACTGCCTCGATTGCTGTTTTGTCTTCTCTAGATGGTGATGTATCCAATTTTCATTCATAGTTACAAATCGCCGTAACAATATTATCCTTGTTGAACGGCCCAAACATTTTCAATATTTGCAATCGAATGCGTTTTTGATCGATGGTCAACAAATGCGGCACCCATGTTCGCGAAGTTTTTTCATTACCAAATCTTATGTTAAAATAAGATAAACGCATTTAGTTGCAATGTCGGCATCCTTAGCTAATTCAGCAACTTTCAATTGCCTGTCTGCGAGGTACACATCATGTATTTTTTGTACCATTCATGTAGTTGAAGCACTTTTTGGGCATCCATTACGGGAATCATCTTCCACACTGGTATGGCTACGTTTAAACTCAGTGGTCCACTTCGAAACAGTGTAAAATGATTGTGCAGAATTCTTCAAGACTTTTTGTAACCTTTTATGAATTTCCGTTGCCGATAGCCCTTCCAAAACAAAAAAACTTAATCGCTGAACGAAATTCTGTCTTTTCCATTTTGGCAACACACGTTTGGCCTCCTTTGCGAGCATTTGTTTCACACATAATGCATTGATTCAATAAAAAGAATGTTTGCCAGATGTAAGTTGAAAAATGAAATTTTAAGACGACGTTAACAACTTGTTCTAGCACCGCGTCATTCGGAGAACTTCTCAAATTATCCTCGTATATCAATTAAAAATAAATTTATGCAAAAATTAAATATAAACAGTTCAGAAACCTGACAAATTAAAGGCAGAAAGCACTTATTGTGTTGTGCTTAATTAATTCAAATATATTATATACCAATTACTTCACCAAGATGGAAATGATGTCACAACTACAGATACATATTACAATGAATTTTAGTAATTATATAAAAGGAATTATACTTTTTTTATAATAGATCCGGTAGAGAAGAGAGCTTCCAAACGCTTTCAAAATATTACTCAACATTTAATTACATAATACTTAAAGGCCATTAGAAGTGCAAGATCCATCATTAATTTTTTTGCATGCTGTTCCGTTTTAATGGTAATGAATTATTTATTTTTAAACACGAGACTTATTCATTCATTTAGATCAAATACACATATACAGTGCTGATTAAAATTTGGATAGTGGCTCTAAAATTGAGCAAATATAGTTCTCAAAAGATTTCAACTCAACAAACGCATCTCACATTCGACTGCTTGCATTACAAAATTATTATCTGTAAAATGGGGGCTGATATATCCGACATAATTAGGTAAACAATTTAATCATGTTTGATATGTATATAGAGATAACTTCGTAATCTAAGCGACATTAATTTTGTCTCCGACTGTACATAATAAAACACTTTAGTGCAAAGTTTAATCACTTTATATACGCGTGGAGTGTTTCTGTTATCCATCTAGCTATGAAAATAACAAGTTGGAGAATAAACATAATTTTATTTTTCAACTAACACATTTATGCCAACGTTGTTCTAATAACGTCATGCCTTCGAAAAAAAATCTTTTGATAATTCTGTAAAATACGACTCCACAGCTTTTTCGAAGTCGTCATTCGATAAAAAGCGATGGTCTCTCAAGTATTTTTTGAGTTTTGGAAAGAGACAATAGTCACACGGGGTGAGGTCGGGACTGTAAGGTGGATGTTGTAAGCCAGATTTATTGACTACTGCTTGAACAAATCCTGCTTTATGCATACTGCAGTTGTCGTGCGTAAGTTCTTAATTGGGTTTGTAGACGTTTTCCATTATTGTAGACCCTTTGGTACTCAATTAATAGAATCCTCTCCGCATCCCAGAAAGCTGTGGCCATCTCTTTCCTCGCAAAAAATGCGCCTTTGCCTTCTTGGGTGGTGGAGAGCCCTTGTACACTCATTGTGCGGACTCCTTACTTTGTGGAAGGGTCCCAGTGGTATACACAGGTCTCATCCATAGTTACAATTCTATAGTTGAAGTCTTCATCTTGGGTAAAAGCAGTTAAATTCTTCACCAAATTTTATGACGCTTCTATATTCAAGTTTAAAATCACTGATTTTCGCTTTTTTAAACTGATATAAAAATGGCAAATGTTAAGCGATTGGAACCAAACTTGGAGATGACACTATAAAATATCACAGAAATTTAAGATTATAAAATTATTGCGTTAGTGTATTGTTTTCATGGTTAGGCAGATAATAGAAAGAAAACTCCCCTGGTTGCTAAATTCTCAACCTGCATCATCGACTAAGAAAATTATATATGACATATAAAAGCAAATAGTAACTATATGAGGGCGGGTACACAGTTCAAAGTTTCTGTGTTAACGTCATATAAAATTGTGAATTTTCAAAAAGGTCCAATCAGCAATTTGAGAAAACGGAGAATACTAAAATCAGAACGGTAACTAAATATCTGCAAATGAAGAGTATGGCTTTACAAGAAATTCATTTTCATATGTTGGAAAGAGTAGGTGAGTCTAGTGAAGTATATTCTACAGTTAAAAAATGTGCAGATTTTAAACGTGGTTGCAGCGGCACAAAAGAAGAAGCACGATTTGGTCATCCAAAAACTGTATTTATTTCTGAAATAATCACTAAAGTTACGGAAATTGTTCTTTTCGACCCAGTCAAACATGTGTTCAAAAGATCTTTATCAATGTTCCGTCCATTAAAATTTTTGCACATTAAGTGCTGCAAATGCTCAATACAAGTAGAAGCGAAACATTTGCACGCAACCGACTGATAGCTGTAAAATAAACTTAGGATCAATTTTGCAATTCATTGCCGCGCCGCCAAAAAAATTCGAATGCTGGAAATGCTACGGTAACAGTCTTTTGGAATATGGAATGCATCATATTTATAGATATCTCGAAAATGGGCACAGTATTGCAGAAGAAAGCTGTGCTTCAGCTGCATCGGGTGCGTAATGAAATCGAAGTGAAGAGGCCTGGGAAAACAACCAGAAGTATAGTACTGCTACAAGACAATTTTTCCGTTCATAATACGTGAATTGCGTTGACTGTGGATCAGGATTGTGAATTTGAACTGCTGCCCTACACCCCATGGTCACCGGATTTGGTACCCAGTGACCTTTTCTAATTTTTAAATTCAAAATCGAAGGTTTCTGATTGACGAGGTAATGTCAGCAGTTAAGCATTATTTTACACTGGCTGAGAAAATGTTTTTTACTGGTTTGAAAATATTGAAAAAACGTTGAAGGCTGCATTAATTTACAAGGGCGCTATGTTGAAAAATAGTTTTTTGCTATAAAATTGTTTTCTTGCCAGAGTCCTGATAATATAAACTTGTGGGATAGTTCATTGAGCTTGGATTTACTCCATTTGCATTGTATAGAACAAATCGTTTCATCAAAGAAGAGGAGCTCTTAAAACAGAAAGCAATTGCAATTTCATTAAATTCAAACGAAATCATCCTCCGGGGTGATAGTCGGTGTGGATTCTCTACCTCACAATTAATTTCCGTTTATCTTGTAGAGATATGCCGCCGTCTCGTCTAATGTAATTATATCCAAAAACATGTTTTTAGTAATCCATATAAGAAAATTGGTGGAGACTTGTTCTTACGCTCACGAAATGCTAGCGCACGCACTTTTCCACAAGAAAGCGTACGCGTGTAAATGTACTTGCTGTTGAGGGAATGCGTGTTCATAATCACGTACGTAATTTTATACGTTTTTGTGTGAGCGAAAGCGTCTGTGTATTTAAACCACCAA
>JAHWXV010347782.1:0-14439 GCA_024586415.1 Phrixothrix hirtus
CATATAAGCCCATGTGTTAGAGAGAGATAGCTATATTACATGACTTGAATGCTAGAGGTGCGGAGGTGCGGCGCTGAAACCGGCATATACTAACTACTATCACATAATCAGGAAACTTTCAACGCGTTGGAAAAAATGTTCTTCGTTGCAAGGAAACTATGTAGAAAAATAATAAAATTGTTTTTAAATTCTATCGTTCTCAGAAAAAATTATTAAAAAAATATTTGACTGACTCTCGCATTATTATTTGTTATGCAACATTACTTCTACTTAATTATAAAATACAATCTTTATCACGAAATATTAAAACTAACTACGAAATTATATGAATTGCACTAACTGTTACTAGGGAACTAAAGCTTAAGTGGCCATTTACAACGCTGGTTTCGTATATTAAGATTTATTTAGTTAATATCGTTCGGCGAATCATCGACGTTGATCGGATATAAATTAGTTTCTACGGGTGCATTTTAGCAGATTTAGATTTGATTTTCTTTAATAGGAGATGAAACGTGGCTAAAAGTCTACTTTAGTTGAGAGAAATTATTCAAAATTTTGGTTAACGTTATTTAAAGAAGTAATGCAACTTATATTGACTATTATTAAATTGCCTATTTGACAGCTTATTATAAGTTGATTTATTTGTTAAGATTTTGACAGAATGCAAATGAAACCTTAGCAGTTTTCCGGTTTGGTTATTTATGAGGGTCAATAATTGAGTTTCGCGTAATAAGGTGTTTAAAGTAAAAAAATGATTAATATGGGAAGATAAATAGTCTGAGGTGCTAGCTTGCTTGTAGTTTTTGCTTATAACTGAGATTGTGAATTTTGTACTGAGAAGAATATGGTTATAAGAAGTGTTCATCATTGAAATAGGGAAATGAGATTAATTATATGTGTAGGTATTCAGTCGAAAGTTTTACGAGAAAATATCAGATTAAACGTAGAAGAGATCTTTTCTTAATAAGCTTTTATTTGAATCGGTGATTTATTAAAGTGTAACTTTTTTGAGTTGACGGGGTAAGGTAAATCTAAGATTCGTTTGAAATCTTATTGTAATTTTTGTAAGTTTTATGACATTTTTCACAATTTAACAAACCATTATCTGTAATTAAGGGTAAATATAACATCCGTGAAGGTTCAGACAAATAACTGTAAAGGTTTAATTAATTGGTCTAAAATACTGTAGGTAACGAATCTTCCTAAAATTCTTTCAATCTTTGTATTAGCGATAAGGGCATTTTCAATTAAATGTTTGATTAGAAGATCTTGATTTTTTCAAGATTATGGATATGAGTAGTAAAACTGTCAATTGTGTCATTTAATCCGTGCTTGTTCTTTTAGACTAGTATTTTGTGTGTCAGAAGATTTAATCAATTTGTTTATAAATTTGTTATATATTGTGTTGTCTTTTGCACTGAGCTTACTAGTAATAAATTTTATGTTTTCGTCCATAAAGTAAACTCGCGTGATTCCACGGTTTACGTATATTTCGTAAAGCAATTGATTAATGCACTGTTCAGTTTTATCTAAATACTGTCTTAATAGTAACAATTGTTTAATATAGTTGGTATTGAATTCTTTTGTTTCTATATAGTACGTACGAGGAAAGAAGGAAAGTTGTAGTAAATGCGTACTTCGTATTAAATTTGATAGTTATACGATAGCTTTTCTGGTTAGTAAGGGATAAAGTTTCAAAAGAGTTAAGCTCAAGCACTCCATCATAGAATTTGATTGAGTTGTAGGGTTCTACATGAAAATTTTATTGAGATATGATATAAAGGTTCTAAAGGTGGTATCTGGTGTGGTGTAAGTTTCGTTGAACTAAAACTGTTGGTCTTTGAGGTTGTTGGACTCTAAATGATAATCTTGCCCAAATTTTGACGAAGTAAAAAGAATGGTTAAGTACTTTTGGTTCATAACTTGAAAAATATTTATATGTATCATGTGGAACGATCGATTAGACGTCGAAATAAAATTAGAATTTATTTTGCCACTTTGACAGCTTTTTATGAATGCTTTAACGTCGTTGATTATACTTTTCCAAAATAGTGCATTTACAGAATCTGAGACTATTTTCGTTTGATATGGAGATTATAAATTCATTATAAATGGAATAAGGAGCGATCAATTTTAAATAGAGGGTGATGGTTGAGTTATTGTAGGCAGTGACTTTAATACCAACATCCAGTTTATGGCTGCAGAATGAACAATGTTACGTCAAAATTCCGTGGAAAAAGATTTTCAGTATTCCCATGACAGAAGGCGAGGACCTTGAATACATTAGCTCCATAAATATAAGGGGTAGAGGCGACATAATTGACATCTCTCCTTCTATATAAAATTAACCCCAATGCTGCAACACAATACTCATGCTTAGCTTAGATCACCTTTCTATAGCTCTAACTCTGGAGAACATATCAACAAGACTCAGATACAAATATCCTGGTTCCCCTTTTTAAATATGACATGGAAGGTTACTGTTTATCCGGAAGCATTTAGCCAAAGGCAATCTCAACTAAGTAGAAAATAACGATATCCAAACATAGGGCACCAGGTGCAAGCAGAGTACCAACGAAAACATATTCGATAAGGAGATGACGTATTTTGAAAATGGAGAAACAACTAGTAATTCAAAAGCACTAAACGAAGAAACGCTGGTCACGAACATCCATTCCGATGTAAACAAAACTATTAGGCGCAGAGGCTACGCGATACTGAAGGCAAGACAGACTAAATATTTTGGAAATTCTTGAGGATAATTAGGAAGAAGGAAGGACCTCAAGTTGTCATAAACTCTTAGAGACCACTGATACTCGATAATCAGAAAAGGGCAGAAGTCTTGACCAAATACCTACAAAGCCAGATCCACAACGAAAGGGTCACCTACAAACGATTGAAAAAAGGCTGGAAGGATAACCTCTTTAATAAATAAAACCATAATTGCCGATTTCTACATCATAGATCAAGGAGAGATCGTTGAAAAATTAAAAAGGCTACATCCACGTAAAGCACCTAGTTCTGATGATATCTCCAACTGCGGTTTAAAACCGTTGCTTACAAATATACAATTACATGTATGCGTGGAAAATAGTGACAATAGCTGCTGTCCTAAAGTAAAGTAAGCATCTTTCAATACTTACTCCGGAGCAGGCAGATAATCCAGACACCTTGATCACCAGTGCGCAGATGAACAAACACTTTAAGTGTTTGAAAGGGAGCGGCTTGCTGAAATATCGTACAAGATGTACAATGCTAACATACTATATAAATTAACAAAGCTGATCTAATGTATGCTAATCAACCATAATTCTTAGTAAAATTTCAAGAGGACGCTCTGCAATCCTGATTGTGAAAAAAATTTGAACCCAGCCGGTTAAAGCACTTAATAAAATGTCTATGTAGGTGATTTGCCTAAAATGGAAGATATAAGTAAAACCACAACACTGCGTCATATAGACGCCACCACCATATAAACGGCTAGCAAAACCTCGGTGTCCGCCGTCTCATGAGAAATGTTTTGACGAAGGTAGTCAGGATCCAAATCCATGACGCGAAAAAAAGTAATCAGCTTTCCATGAAGAAACAACAAAACGGAAAACATTCCTCGACTATTTCGTGAACACAAAACATCGAACCTATCTGGGATTTATCTTCGACAGAAAGCGCTCTTTGAAGACACATGCCACATGAAGAGCGGCATGATTAATATAATCCAGCAATGACTAGTGTGGTATCCTTATTCCGACCCTGATGTATTTGGATCAAATTCAGCGAAAGAATAAAGTCAGCTGTAGCAAAATCTTATAATAAGGCAGTAAGGGATAACCAATCCCACATGGTACATATTGAATGCAGATTTATGAAGAGCTCAACGCTCGTGATATTTTAGAGCTTGCAGAAGGGAGGCTTTGAGAAACCATAGATGCCGTAAAATTAAAGCGCTATGCAGGAATAGGTCCGAGTCCCCTTCTCACCATCTACACCGAATTTGCGCTCTTGCATTTAACTTTTCGATATAGGTTCACCGCCTATATCAGAAACAATAAAGTAGACCAAAGAAGAACAGAGTAATGTTGCACATGTTTTTCAGAAAATGGTATTGCTATTATTGTACCAGATGTGTATCTATAATGTTTGATAATGATTGGTCATCATATATAATTTGCATACCTTCGCAATTGAGGGATGTCAAAAATACCTTTGAGGTCGGGAGCTTCAGATCTGTTAGGCATTATACTACAGTTTTTAAAATTTATTTTGTGGTTGTAATTCCACTTATCTCTTAGTAATGTTATTAATGTCCTTTATCATGTCAGCGATCCATTAGGATTACTATTAATATGATAAGACATCTGCTACCATGTTTGGGTATTATAGTAAATATTGTGATTTGACATTAAATTTTTCCAGTTTAAGGTTCTAAGTCCAGCTATGGGTCTATAAGCCGAATCTAACGTGAAATTTGTTTAATAAAGTTAAGCTCGAGATTGCGTTGTTCCCACATGATAGCAAATGCTTTATGTTCAACGGTTAAATAATTTTGCTCGTCGGAGTAAAAGTTGTGGAAGCATATGAAATTGACTTTAAACTTTTAGATAAGCCCATTGCAATTGTTCATTTTGATGCAGAAGTAGTTAGTTTGAAGGATTTAGAAAAGACATGGTTCGTCCATCAGTAAAGTTTTAGCGTGATTAAACGAATGCTGAAATGCATCGTACGCAATGATTATTCTTAAACAGTGAATTACGGATTTAGAAATCTTTGTTAAATCTTTAGCGGCTTGTAGATAATATCCAAGAAGCTTTAAAATACTTTTTATTTTAGTTTTCTTTGAAATGGGAAAATTTTTGAGTTTTTAAATCATTTAAATCGCCAGGTGCGATGTCGTTAGATATTTAACTGATTATTTAGTTGATTATTGAGATTAAAACTTTTGTATCTTCAGAAAATGGTTTTATCCTAGATATACAAGGCATTGGATTGAGTTCAAAGATGTAATGAAGCTGTTTGTCGTATTTTCAGACGTAGTTGGCTTCTATTTCAATCCTAAAGAGAGGTGTTTCAATTGGAAATTACGATCTTAAAGAAGAATGCTGTTTTCTTTATCTTTTCCTCTATTTTGATTTGGCCTAAACAGAAATCAACTATGAGGATCATCCAGAAAGTAAATAACGTTTGCGCATCACACGCGGCGCCGATTCCGCATCATCGTGATTGAATGTGCGCTAGGCAGCTCGGGTCCCTGACTCAGTGTGAGCTGACTTTCGTTGCGGTGAGGTGACGCTTGTGTATTTTGTGACCATTCAAAATGGCTATGACAATAGAAAATCCCTCCAAATGTGAAGTGCTAGTGTCATTCGCTTTTTGAATGCACAAAATGTTCGGCCTATCGAAATTTATAGGCAAATTAAACAAGTTTATGTTGAAAATGTAATAAACGAGTCCTCTGTTAGGAAATGGTACATAAGGTTTAACCAAGGAAGAACCAGTGTGCACTATGAAAAATGGAGTGGAAGGCCATCACTCATTACTGACAAATTGACAAAGTGAAAGTTGCCGAAAAACTTCAGGAAATGCTCGACCTTACACCAGTGCACATACACGGGAAGAACTTCAAAGACTTAGGTGGGAAATCATCGGACATCCTCCTTATAGCCCTGGGCTGGCACCAAGTTATTTCTATTTCTTTCCAAAATTGAAGGAGTTTTTAGGCGGAAAACATTTTAACAATAACAATGACCTCAAAGAAGCAGTAACATCATGGCTCTGATTTTTCGCGGCTGAAGAATACAACATCGTTATCGAAAAACTGGTTATACAATACAAGTGCCTTAGTAGCTACGACGATTACATCGAAAAATAAATTAAAGTGCTGTCATGTAAATAAAGTTGCGTGGTGGTATCTTTTGTTTTTTCTTAGTTATAGCAAAATGTTCTTTACTTTCTGGAAGAGTCTCCTATATAGTAGTAAATTAGTTAGCATAGCCTAGCTGGTGTAATATAGTTTGTACATTTGGTCAAAGAAATTTTTCCTACATTTTATTCTCATACAGTTTTTTATAGTCAATAACAATTGACTCTTCTTTTTGCCTAAGTGTCAATAGTAAGGAAATTCAGATAATTCAATATTTTTTCGACTAACATTTTCTTTAATTCATTTCTGACTTCTTCGTGGTGGACATGAAGATATCTGTAAGTCTTAGTGAAAATAGGGATGTCGGTTTTGGTTCATGTGATGCTTAGTCAAATATATAACAGCATAATGAAAATATCATTGAGGTTATATCATAAGTTTGTTGTTGAAGATTCTTTTGTCAGCATATACGTTATCTTAGCGCAATTCTTTTTAGATTCTCAAACAGCAAAAGTTTTATTTTCTTAGAATCTAGGCTAGAGCCTGAAATTCTGTGGCTATTAAACTGTACAACCTAGTTTGCCCCAGCATTTCTAGCCTTTTGGAAGTAAATTGTTACCAATCACTAAAGCTTTTTGTTGCGCTAATACACTTATTACAGTGCAAGTAGTTATAATAGGCTAAATAACCTTTTCCGCCCTTAAAGGTTGTTAAAAATGACGTCTACTTTGAATTAAACAGGGGGGTTTTACAGTGTTTGTTCGTAACAATTGGGCTAAAAATTCAGGACGACTTACGAGAGTCAAAAATCTGGGAAAAGACGTTATCTTTGGGCATCACCTCAGCTGGTTGTCTTTACGAAAGTACTTTTGCAAATTAAATGATAACGAATCTAATTTCAACCGTAAATGCGATACTCTACCTCTGAGATACTTATGAAATAATTATTTACTGTATGCTACTGGAGAAGCTCTCCTAATGTAGTTCGGTTAGATTTAAAATTTGTAAATGTTTTCCCTACTTAGGTCTAATATTTTCCTGTAAGAAAAGTACTATTATGCTTTATTGCTAAAATTACGTAGAATCCTGAAATAATAAAATCACATATTTTTAACTAAATTGCTATAATGAAAATAACATAATTTATACAGGCAATAAGGACACATTCAGATGAACAATTACTTACTAATTGAAACTGTAACAAAATTGATTATCTAAAAGCTACCTTAATTAATAACAAAATATTAACCTCTTTTGTTAAAGGTGGCCCAGAGTTACAATACTTAACTAAACTAACTATTTATTTTTAGTTCCGAAATTGAAACAGTTCACATAATTTAAACAAATTGTCTACTTGATACTTGATACTTCATTGTATTAACTCCCCAAGCGAATAATTATTACGCTATGAAATAGCAGTCGAAGGTCAGACTCCACTTAGTAAATTTTGCTGACTGATAAAGTGGAATGGCCTTAATGACAGAAAAATTGCCACTTACTTGCATTTACGTGGTGATTCGTGACTTTTTGTAGTAGGACTCAATGCCTACCCTATTTCATGATCACAGCGTACGTAGAATACCTTCCAAACGTCCTACGGTCCTTAGGCCAACTTGAACGAGGATTACAAAGACTTAACCCAATCTTTTTAGATTCGCACAGAGCGCCAATTTGCCTAATTCACTACGATTCAGGCAGTCGATAATCGTTACGAGGAGCTAGTTGGTATTTTCATGAATTATTGGACGGCATTGTCAAATGATAGTGTCACGCCTCATTATTACGTACATTTCACTTCAGAGGTCTGGTTTCAACTAACTAATTTTGTATCCTTTCACCTTGAGATTGCCGGTAAAGGGGGATTGGTGGTTGTCATCTATTTATAGAAACATACATATTCCTGTGATAAAGGTGATGTTGTAGATTGTTTTTATAATCGTGAACCAGGCGTTTTAAAATATTAATAATTATGGAAAAAAATGGTAGCAACCTGTAAAATCCTTATTTATAAATTTTGATACCAAATTGATATTGGTAGTTTACATATTTGATTTTTGTTATTATTTTCCTTATATATATATAGGGCGTTCCCAAATTAAAGACAGATGTTGCAGGAATTTTAGACGCGCTTACATGGTTAGAAAGCAATTGTTTGATTATGATTAAGTGATTTGCAAATTTCGTTTCGTTAGTACCTACTGCTCG
Organism: Phrixothrix hirtus; assembly: GCA_024586415.1. Lineage (NCBI taxonomy): Eukaryota > Metazoa > Arthropoda > Insecta > Coleoptera > Phengodidae > Phrixothrix > Phrixothrix hirtus. The sequence continues at coordinate 8,063 of JAHWXV010347782.1, forward strand.
TAATTTGGTGATACTTCTAGGTGTGAAAATATTGTAAAACTTTTTATCGTTCTAGAGGTTATTTTAAGAAATAATTTTGTTTGATAATTTCTTGTAGGAGGTTTGATGTATTATAATTTAATGGAATTGCGATTTTCTCAGTCTAGATGTGGTTCATTTATAGTCAACACAGCTTTAAAAGAAAATTGGAGTGAATTGAGTCCACATAGATATTATGAAAACTAAAAATATAAACAATACAATACACATTTGTTTTGAAAAGGCTGTTTAAAAATATTTTAGCTGCTTGATTATGGCAAATTTTCATTAAGAAATTTACTTGAAAGTATAGTTTTTGGGTTACCGGTATAAATAAAAAACTTTTCACTTCGAATTTTCAGAAGCAAATCTATATAAAAAATTTTAGTTTTCGTTTTTAGACTCAGAGTTATTATAAGACAGTTTGTTAAAATATTGTTCTGCCATATTATCATCATTGTGATAATTAAATTCGTTCTAGTCACGTATGATCTTATGAAGGTTTGATAATTGTTGTATGCGTATTGGATTTCGCTTGATGAATGCGGAATGTCTGCTGTTTCCGTTATAATCGATTCTATACAGCTTTGAAGGAAATCATTTTCTGAATATTTTGGATAATTATTTACAGATCATTTTGACAATTTTCATCGTTAAAATTTATGCCATTTAGTTCATCGGCAATAAAATTTCGCCATAGCAACTTCAGTGAACATAATTGTTATGATTTGAAAAAATGCGAATAAAACGTTATTTTAGGTAGATTAAATCGTTGATGTTGGTATGTGACAGGCCGTTTTATTATTGAGCTTACTTGTATTATTTCTGGACAGTTTTGTGGTCTATAATTAGATGTCGGTGTGAAAATATTTGTATTCAAACTTCGAGATTTATCTTGAAAATTGTCGATGTTTAAAATATGGCTTTTCTGAAATGTAGTTATCTAGGAACATTAAAGTTTGGATGTAGAAGTTAAGGTATGTACAAGGGGTAACACATATTCGCGAAAATTGTGATCTGCAGTTACTGCTAATTGGGCTTCTTAAGTTGGTTTCCGGTAGATGAAAGGAGTTGGCTAATAAAAGCGCTATTGGGGTCTTGTTACCAAAACTGGGTAAATATTTACTCCCAGACTTCAGCGGGCGAAAGAGTAGGGATTTATATGAAGAGATAGGGAAAAATTATATTAAAGAACGTTTAGACAGTGATAGAATATACTCCAAAATTAATTCCGTTTATATAAACGGAAGTGTGGAAAATTAAAGCTGCGTACTTTTTGAACATAATGCTCCATAATTTATTATATTTTTGAAGTTCAATTTTGATAGTATTTAAAATTATATAAGTTAGATTTGGCGAAAATTTCTCAGAAATAGTATTTTTTTTACAACAGTTACTTTTGTTAAAGTTATATTCGTACTCAAAACAACTGACAGACGCAAAGTCAGTCTCTTTGCGAATTTCTTAACCGAAATTCTATGTATATTTTTTAAAATTATAAGACCTAAATGTCGCATTGTAAGCATTCAGCGATAATAGTTCAGAAAGTATTCATAAAAACTATTCAAATTCTCACGCTTTTAGTCAATTTATGAACTAGGATATCGGTATTGCTTTACAGTGATATATTTCAATATGGTATGACTAACCAGTGAATTTTTGTAGAAGATTATTACGACATGTTTGCATTTTTTGTGATAATATTACTCGTACTAGTTCTTGTCTAAATCAAATTAAAATGACGAATACTCCCAATTAGAAGCAATATATCAGTTCATTATTAAAAAAATTGAAATTAATAAACAAAATACAGCAGCAGTGTTTTATACACCTTGTGTTTTGTGTATTTAATGCTAAAATAATTAATTATGAATTTCACTCAAGATGGTATACCGCAATTTATTTTGTGCTATATCTCGATCGTTAACCCTCAAGACCTGATTCTTTTGAATAGTAAAAGCAGTAGTTGACAACTACAAAAAACGTCGGACCATCTTAAAAAAGAGATTAAAAACCACAATATGGCAGACAACGATGGAGAATATCCATGTTACTACTGAAATATCAATCGGAATCGAAATCATCGGCATCATTTAGATCTTCATCAGAAATTGTCAGGCAGAGGTTTTTAGTAGTGCTTGCGTAGCTGTAATACGATCATGCTTAATGAATTAGTTAACAGTCATAATATACACTACTATGTAATGAGAAGTTTACATTGGGTTCGAGTTGTTCATAACCAGCATAGATGTTCCATAAATTTTTGGGGTAGTATATTAGGGGACAATACAATTGAGCTTTTGTTCTTAAAAAACCATCTAGTTGGCGACGAATACATTTTATTTTTGGAGAAAAGGTCTTCCAGTTTTACTAAAAAATCTGAATCTGTTGATTCAGCTTAATACGTGATTTTAACACCACATGCACAACGCAATTTTTGTTACTTTTTTAAAGAATTGGTTATTATAAAGGTGGAATGGTAGAAGAAGTGACATACCGTGGCCGGAAAGATCTCCCGATCTGAAGTCACTGGATTATTCCCTATGAGGCAACGTAAAAGAAAATTTATAATGCAGCACCCCCTAAAAACATAAAAGAGCGAATCATACAAGCCTCTCTATTAATTAATATTACAACCTTGATAAGTTATCGCGTGCCAAACCATCGTTACTACACGTACGACGCAGCAACAGGGGTATGAATCTTAACTTGTCTAGCGAAGTGAAGCTGGGCATGGATTGAATATCTTAAGAAACAAAATACAATCGAGAATTCGAGCGCCATTTTGATCCAAATGCAACTGTTGAGGGATATTGATGTACCCTGTGTGCACGATGATAAATGTTACTACCTGAAACGGAACAGGAACTATCCAGATAGGGCTACAGCTTGAGATGCTAAATAAAATAATATCAACAGTAAATTAGTGATAAGAGGCAGTTCTTTTGACTACGTTACCTTTTTTGATCACGACACTCAAAAATCATTACGATTCAAAAAGTTGACATAAAGTACTATTTTTAGCTTGCGAAGGAATCGCTTTGTATTTTCAGTGGTATATAAATGAATACGATGCAATTAAAAATTGAGATTTCTTATAGAATTGTATCAGCAAATTGATTTGACGTAAAACTAAATTAGATTTGTTTATTAACCGATCGCGAGGAAACACTATGGTTTCCCCTCGACTTGTTAATAGAATTAGTAACAATAAATGCAGTAAAATAAATTGTGAAATTAAAAACATCTATTCAACAACTGAATAGCATTCATAAAAACGTAGTTGGATTTACAATAAAAATAACGATTGCTTAGTTATAGCATAGGAGACTATCGATCAGATACGGCAACCCTTTGACACTCAAACGTGTGTTAACATATTCGTCGCTAGTCCCTCCGATACTCATGACCCTAGAGGCTGAGGTGATATTTATGAAAAATCAGAATTTTATTGTTATTGTATCAATTAAAAATATAGTAATGCAGTATTGCAGTTTTTGCCCAAGAGATGTGCCTAAATACAAAAATGCCTATAAGCGTTAGTAGTACTCAGTTTAAACGATAATGCATGCATACTAGCTGACGCTTATGAGCGTGACAGTTAATTTTACATCTATTTGTGATTTTATTGTTCATTTGGCCAAAAACATTTCCAACTAAATATCTTTATTAAAGAATAATAAAAGTATTAACATAATAAGAAAAAAATGTCGACAAAAGGACTAAATATAAAGCTTCCTAGAAATATAAAAAAATACTAAACATTATAAAATAAGGTAAAAACCAAGAACATAAGGAACGTAAAACTTATAAGAATAATTCTACATATATAAAATAAACAAAGGTTGAAACTCATATGGAGAATTATGCGTAATGGTATAGTAATTCAAATGTATCCAGGTCGATTTACACATGCCACAGATTTAAAAGGCGCATCTGTGCGCCTATCATCTTCTGCACACTTTACATCGGCTCTGTTCAACCTGTTTCTTCGCTACAGTGGCTTCCCGTTTCTGTACAATTTATGTCTTCACAAACTCCATTTTTTGCACTTCTTGGGATCATCGTGCGTTTATTAATGTTATTCCGTATTTATTATACAGATTTATGCTATTCCCACAATATTTGCAGTACAAATAATGCGAATTGAAAAGTAGTATTTCAATTATATGAAAGAATATCTTTTTTAGCCACAGGATAATTTTACGTTTACATAATTGGTACGATATCAATAGCTCCTACCTCTCAGTCCCAGACAAATTTATTATATTTTGTTATTGACAGTGTCTTTGATATATGTACGTGGTGTATATTCAGAATTTCTAACATGGTATTTAAAAATTCCGTGGAAATATAACTGGTCCATCCGGGGTGTTTCCATTTCGCGATCATTACGCCTTGACAATATTAAGAAATAGATTCGCCTTTTGCTAGTTTTCAGACACTACTTCTTTCGGAATATTTTTGTATTTATCCTTAGCGTTCCAGTACACTGCGTTTTTAGTTATAAAGGGATGTGCAGTAGTTGTACATATACACATGATGACCTACATTCAATTTGCTGCCCAGAAAATACAAAACGACCTTTTCGGTATAACGTTTCCTTCCCATATTATTCAGCACACCTGTGTATATAGCGAATTTATTTATAAAGCCATTGGAGTTGTTGAGCATGTAAACTTTTAGACCGTATTTATGCCTCTTATTTTTAATATATTGTCTGAACGACAATCTAGCGCTCCAGAGCACCTTTGATTCATAAAAGGAAATATACGTTCCTGGGTAATAAATTTCCGACATTTTGGAGTTGAATAAATTTATTATCAGCCGTATTTTATACATTCGATTGCCAGATTTGGGTTGATCGTGCTCCGGATTTTTAGCAAAATGTGGTAAACGTAAAATTATCAAAAATCTATCTCCGCGCATACTCATTAGAATGCCTTCAATTTCGATTAAAACGGGTCATTATTTCAATAATCTTGTAGTATTATGAGTTTTACATTACCAATATGTAAATAAATTCACCAGAAAATAAGCAGTTCTTCTATGGTTAGAGGTTTCCAGTAGCATATTCCAGAGCGCTCTTTTGTATCTTCACCTGAAAATATTTTCGCAACGTTGTTATTTGTTTTATCAACAACAATCTGTAATAATTCATCTGTCAACAATAACCGAGAGAAATACATTGGTGTGCTTTCCGAACGACAAATGAGTAAACTTTCCTGCTTTGTAAAAAGAGAGTATTGTATAGAATGTGACGGTGTTGAATCTAGAACTACATTTGAATCATTATTTTAAATATCTACATTTTCTGATTCTGCAGAGTCATTCAATGATTCATTATCCTCACTATTTTCACATCTAAAGTTTCTTGATTTACAGGGTACCATCCATCATCCTCATAATCTAAATTATTAAATTTACTGTCACTTCCTTCTAATACATACAATAACAGACTATAATATTTTATTCATTTTCCTCCTTTTTATATTAGAAGGTCATGGAATTTGTTTTGACGGCGCCACTTTTAGAAATACGTACAAAAATAACAAAAATAAGTGGTAGCTACAAACTACTAAACAATAAGAAAGGTACTACTCAAGTGCTGGCACAACCACATAGACATAACTTCCGTACTAAACTGTACAATATGCATTTTATAGTGAGTTGTTGTGCACGCTTATAAGCGTCGGACGCACACGCGTAAAATTCTCCCTGCCGCTTATAACCATTACTAGTAGCTAACGTACTAATTACTCACACTGAGGAAAGCACATATCAAAACGGTATGCTCAATGAATCCTAACTGTAGGTGCCATAAAATTTACATAAATTAAGTATAAGTAACATATGTATGACAAAGTAGGTACATATGGCCACTCTTACACCGCTATTAGAACGCAGCACATAATGTGGCTAAACTTAGCAGTTTAAAAGGCACTCTAAATTTGATGGTACCTTACATAGTATTGAGATTATGAACTTCACTTACAGTCCGAATAGGTAAAACAACAAACGGTGAAATCTGGGGTGAAGGTATATCCCAATGAGCTTAGATACGTCGAAAGAGGTATAAGTTGATACAAAAATAAAATAGATAACTTATAAGAAGTTGAGGTTCCTTTCTCGGTGTGCCCTATTGATTTATCAAATATGCTTTGTAGGTACGAGACCAAGTTATGCGTAATTAATCTCCGAATCCATACCCCAGAGACGACATCTGGTCCAGTCATCACTCTCAGGTGTGAATTCTTTACTTTACGAGGGTTGCCTTTTATGTTGTTACAAATGACCACTAGATGTCGCTAGTGTAATAAGTTATTGCCATATTCGTAAAATTTGACATTTTGTATTGT
>JAHWXV010347843.1:0-23366 GCA_024586415.1 Phrixothrix hirtus
ATAGACTTACTATCTTTATTTATACAGCCTATCACAATACAAGATACCGTTTTTCTCAATTAAATTGCACTATAAAGCTGTGAAATAACGAAAGCAAGAACAATGTTGATTCGACCGCTGCTTATACCGAACTGATGTTCGATTCTGCGGTAGACAGCAGTTAGACAGTAGTTAGGCTTCAGTTTTACGCTAACACACTGGTTCTACTTATTTAAATGTTCTGTGGTATCTACTTTGCCATTTTAAAGTACGAAAAAATTTTTTAAGGGTTCTGACAGTTCTGTTGGGAGCTCTAAATAGACCCTCCGATGCTCTATCGAAAATTATCATCACAAAAATCTGCAGAAACTATGCTGAAATAGTTGCAAGTGGTCACTGGTATCGACTTATCATTTCAAAGCACGAAACATTTTTTTAAGTTCTGACAGTTTTGTTGAGAGTTTTGAATAGCCCCTCCGCGTTCTATCGAAAATCCTAATGAAACAATCTGTAGAATCTATGCTGAAAAAGTTACAAGTGACTATTGGTATCGACTTGGTCATTTTTTTTAAGAATTCTGGCAGTTCTGGTAGGAGTTCTGAATAGCCCCTCCAATGCTTTATCGAAAATCCTAACGAAAAAAATCTGTAGAATCTATGCTGTAATAGTTACGAGCAATTATTGGCACCGACTTTGTCATTTGAAAGTACGTAACATTTTTTAAGAGTTCTGACCGTTTTGTTGAGAGTTTTGAATAGCCCCTCCATGTTCTATGGAAAATCGCAACGAAAAAAATCTGTTCGAGTCTATGCTGAAAGAGTTACGAGTGATTAATGGTATCGACTTTGTCATTTTAAACTATGAAATATTTTTTAAGAGCTCTGACAGTTTTATTGAGAGTTCTTAAGCCCTTCCATGTTCTATCTAAAATTCGAATGAAAACAATCTGTAGAATCTATGCTGAAAAAGTTACAAGTGATTATTGGTAGCAACTTGTTATTTCAAAGGACGAAATGTTTTTTTAAGAGTTCTGACAATTCTCTCGGTAGTTCTGGATAGCTACTAAGATGTTCTATAGAAAATCCTGATGATAAAAATCTGTACAATCGAAAACAAAAAGTTACAGTCGATTATAAGTACTACTTTTGAAAATTCAAGTCTGATTGTCTTTTATATTCTTGGGCATAACTCTATCTAAAACATATCGAGAACTCTGGAACTAATCGAAATCTATCCAGAATTCTAATAAAAAATTATATTTTTCGTAGATGAGGGGCTGCGTGAAGTTAGTCCCCCAAATTTTCAAAATTCATTTTTGTGTCTTTAATCACCAGAACTATATCTAGTTTTTATCAAGAATTCTGTAACTATTGTCAATCTGCACAGAACTCCAAGAAAAATTAGATTTTTGAAAAATTAGATTTTTGAAAAAATGAGGGGCTAACTTCACATACATCGTTTTCGCTTATCAAGTGCTCGTTAATCCTGTTAGAGATCGCCTTACTCTTTTGATTAGATAAGTTAATTGAATTTTGAGTTACATTAATTGTAAATTTTTTGAAACACATTTATATTTAGGATAACCTTTCGGCGCTTTTTTATATAACTCGCGATAACAGCAAAATTCTGATTCCAAGAATAATTTTTGACGGGTACCCCAAATTATGGAAGTTTTTATTAAATTAATTTAGAAGGGTAAATTTTTACTGCACGTATTTTGTTCTTTGATCCCAATGTCGAAGTTTCAGTGCGGATTTTGTAATTAAGCCTAGTTATAAAAGGGAAAATAAATTAATTATTGTTCTTCAACAAAGTTTTCGAATTATGCCAAATTTCTTGACTTAATTGTTTTACTTTGAGAGGCTATTGAAGCACTAAAGTGGCTTGTTTTATCAGTTTTGTGTAGATTTTTGTCATGTATGTAGATTTGTTAATAATTTATACAAAGGCCTTCTTAAGTTGTTACGAAAATCAATGAAAAGGTGCCAATTGTAAAGAATATTAAAAGGTAGGTGGGTGTAGAGTTTTGTTATTGAGATTAAGTAATTAAAGCATTGTTAAATGTCGGTCAACTAAGTTTAATGCAATTATGTAAATACTGCATAGGTAACGATTATGAAAGGTTGTTGTGGATAAGTAAGGTGTACAGGACGTAAGCACTTAAGTGGTTCCCCATAATTGTATAAAAATACGTAGGTTATATATTTACTGTTTTTTTAAAATATACTCACCTGTCGTGACGATACAGTTGATAACGGCTATCTAAATTTATGTGGGTGTTAAAACACCTGTTTTTAGACATTCAAACGCGTACATTTATAGCTGGTTGTGTACACTCAACAATGTAGTTTTATGTAATGTTTATGTAGCTATTTGGATGATTGCAGCGTTTTATTTTTTTATAAACCTGCATACTAGGCGTATTTGTTTTAAGGATGACTTTACTGGCCATTTTTTTGGAAACATCCTGTATGTAAGATACGTATCGCATTCAGATATTAAGATAAAGATATCAAATTTATTTTTATAAATTTAATTATCTTCTTATAAAAACAAAAACTTCAGATTACAGACTAATCGACGATTTAAGAAAAATTGCGTTATTTATGTCAGTAAATGGCAATAAATGTAAATGCAATTTATGCGGAATTAATGTACGTAAATTCGATTAAAGAGTCGAGATGAGTTTTAAAGCGTGGTTAGATGTAAACAAAATTAGATTGTAGAGCTAGGTCTTCCCATCTTTTTAATTAAGATATTGGGGAGATTTTATAAATTAAATACCTAATAACAATTAATAATACTGATTTTAACATGAAATTCCATAGATTCCTCATTAATAACCTTTAAACTTATAGCCTTTACTGAAAACTATGTTGTTAATCAAGAGATTGTAGATTTTGTAAACATTTAATATCAAACATACTTCTAATTAATAAAATATTCAACTGTAGGATAATATACATACATAATAAGAGTAATAATAAAGTAGTTGTTGCGGAACGAAATTTAAATTGTGGAGGCCCAAATTTTTTTTATCAGTACGCGCACGGATTTAAATTTAAATAAATTTTGTGCGTCAGCTTACACTACTATTTAAATTTATAATAAATCTACTCACATTCACGTGTTGATACGGTTTTCTCTGCACTACACAAACTGATACGAACTAAACAGAATACGAAAGATGAATGCCATTCAATTGCACGAAATACGAGGTGGGCGCAAGCGCCACACTCTGTTAGTTCTACGTCAAGCATTCCACGTGGTACGTGTGAAAGCTCGCCTACATTTTTGCGTTTCGTAGACATCGTAACTAAATCAGTACTATCGTAAAAAGCTTCAGCCTTTACTGCAGAATTTCCTTGCTACCTGTTGAATTTTTATAGGGATTTGTAGATTTCAATACCTTATGAATACTATGTGGATTTTGCTATTTTTATCGGGACCTTCGCAGCCGGATTAAAATTTAAATCCTGCGAGCTTTCCTCGGGAAATTCTTGATACATTTTCACTCAATTCTAATTTGTACCTTGATTAGTAATTGCTTTAAAGCTCAGGAAAAATCTTACTTTGATTAAACTTAAAACTTTTCCACTTAATATGAATAGATAACCTGGAAAATATATTACTTTTGTGAACTAGTCCGTTTTTAGCCGCCATATTGAGAAAATGATGCGAAAAACGGTTTTTTGGTATTGCATTTTTTTAATGATATTTATAAACATTGTTCGTAACGAAGTTCTAGAGCGTAAAATTACCTACTTCTTTGTAAAACATTTTCAGTGTTCTTACTTTCCGAGTCATAGCGAAACAAATGTATAAACAATTAAAAAATTAGGATCCTGCACGATTCCATAAAAGCCGGACGTTGTTGGCAATTATTTAGTCATTTTTACCAAATTCCACACTATTAAAAGAATTAACAGCTAGCAAAAAGTTAGAGAAGAATAATAAGTATATTAGGTCAGAAGTGTCTGTCGTTTCTAAACAACCCTCCCCCGTACCTAAACCGTTGAAACTCGGATATCGTGCAAACATGAACACGGTCCCGATAGTCTCCAGAGGCACGACAGGTACGTTCTGTTTAACAAGTAACCTGTGTCCCAAGGTAATTTATACCTGTGTTGGCATGTACCCAAATGCTCATAAATATTAATAATTTAGGTACTTGTCATTGCAGAAGTGCATACCAGTTCAAGCGCAATTTACGCCATATATTAAAATGTAGATACGAAATTTGTCATGGCTGTTATTTCCTAAGTGTTAAAAAATGTTAATTGTAGATTGTAGAAATTTTTTGTGCTCTGCATTTCTTACATTAACTATTTTTTGATATTTTAACATCTAATTATTTATATCCGCTCTCTAATTATTAACAATTCCGATACTTATACAGGGTGTCCGGAAATGATGCGTCAAGACTTTAGGAGGTGACTCCTCACATAGCATTTTTTCGAAAACTTATATTAACGGAGATACAGCGTGTCAAAGAAAATTTTTTTTTTTAGATTTTCTTGAATAATCCTTTTATTAGTTGTCTGATTTTTTTCGTATTTCCCATATGTATTACTAGTGCCCTTGTACATTTACGTTCCAAATATGATGCAAATACTCCAGTGCCAAAGGGCCTAACCTGACCTTAACCCTCGATCTATGGCCCACAACTTTTTGTTTTTACTGTTTTAGGAATTTAAATAGCAGCATGTTGAAGAGCATCAAAAATTCTTAACAAAAGTATCTCTTGTTCCGATACAATAAAATGAATCGCTTCTGAGAAAAACTACTTTAAACATTTTCGTGCATAAATACTGCTTTAAACTATTTTCACAGTCTCAACTCATCAATACAAAATTTATTCACTAACTACATTATGAATATTTTTGATAATCACTACAAAGTACACAACGTGTCATAATGTTAGATTTACTCGATGTTCTTACACTAACTTCTCGAAATGTTATCCTTCCATTTCCACACACAAATTTATTCTTGTCAAAAGTTGCGACGAACTCTGAAAAATATACCCTCCTTTGTTCTTAGTATTGCAAAACTCAATAATTCGTTGCCTCAGCTCTTCCACATTATTCACAGGCGTTCCGTATACCAATGACAACATAACCCCAAAGGAAAAGTCCATCGGGTTCAAATCGGGCGATCTGGTAGCCCACTGTATGAATCTACCGCGCCCTATCGACCTCCCAGGAAAAACTTTATTGAGATACTTCCCCACCCGTAAACTGTAATGAGGCGGTGCACCATCATGCAGTAACCACATTTCACGTCGAACTTCAAGAGGAACATCTTCTAACAAAGTGGGAAGATCATTTTGTAGAAAGTGTACGTAATCCTCACCATCAAGCCTTTGTGGGGAGAAATGTGGTCCAATTAAATGACCTCCCACGATGCCGGCCCATACATTCACAGAAAATTTATTCTGAAATCTACGTTTCAACACTAAATTAGGGTTCTTCTCACACCAATAATGTTTATTATGAAGATTTATTACATCATTATGGCCGAATTCAGCTTCATCTGTGGAGAGAATGAAATTGATACAATTTCTGTTTCCATCAACTGTCCTGCCGAAATTCAGTCGCGAAATCGGAACTCTAGGGTGTAAGGCTTGGACCATTGATAATGGAATGGATGCAAGAGTTGTTCGTGTAAAATTTCGTGGACTGAGCTTTTAGGAATATTTTCCTGCGATGCAATCAACCTGATGCTTACATCAGAACTATTATCAACCGCAGCCAAAACACGAACTTCAGGGCCAGAAGTTCGAGTACTTCTTTGGCGGCCGACAATAAATAACCTCATCTTGAAAGAGCCAAACTCACCTAATCGTTGATGGATAGTACTGAACAACCGCGATCGTGGTATCCTTCTATTTGGAAATGCATCTCGATACAAACGTCTTGCTCTTGATGCATTTCCTGCACCTAAGCCATAATAATAATGCATGTCGCATAGCTTAGCATTCGAATATTGATTATAATACGAGGGCTATCCAGAAAGTCGACTACGTTTTGTTGTAAAACAACAACTCAGTACAAGAAAAAAAATTTATCATATACATTTGAAAGCGGTACCGAAATACTACTTTTCAACGTAGCCACCATACAAATTTAGGCACTTATCATAGCGGTAAACAAGCTTTGAATTTCCATAGTAATAAAATTCTGCCGCCTGAGACGTCAACTAATTAGTCACGCCCTCCCTCAGTTCCCCATCGTTATCACAGCGCTGCGTTGCGAGGCACGACTTCATCTTTTGGAAGAGGTGGAAGTCGCTGTGAACAAGGTCCGGGTTGTATGGTGGATGAGGAAAACCTCCCACCGAAAATCTTCCAGAACTTATCGGGTGCAATTTTCCGTGTGTGGTCGGGCGTTATCGTGAAAAAACAAAGTTTTTGAACTCAACTTTCCCCTACGCTTGTTCTGAATCGCTCTTCTTAAATTTTGCAAAGCTTGGCAATACATCTCAGGGTTTATTGTTGTTCTACGTTCAACAAAATCAATAAGAAGCACCCCTTTCCTGTATCAAAAAACGGTTGCCATAATTTTCCTTGCAGACAAGGTTTGCATGCATCTTCTCGGCTTTTTTGGGGAATTTGTGTGCCCTCACTCTATAGACTGCAATTTGGTCTCGCAGTTCACATGTTTGATCCACGTCCCGTATCCGGTTACGATTCGATCCAGTAATGAGTCGCCATCTTTGTTGTAAGAGTCCAGAAATGTTAATGACGCTGCCATACGCTGATTGTTGTGATTTTCTGTCAGGAGTTTTGGGACCCATCTTGCACCAAATTTGTGGTATTCCAGTTTCTGAGAAACAATTTCATGCAAAAAGCTGTGTGAAATTTGGGAAAAACTGAGTGAAACCTCTGTTATTGTGAATCGAGGGTTTTCTCTAACCTTTTCATCGACTTTTGCAAGAATTTCAGCAGTCAATATACTTGCTCGTCCACTTAGCTCTTCGTTGTGTACATTAGTTCAGCAATTTTTAAACCTAATCCACCATTTACGCACTCCACCTTTAGTGATAACGTTGTTCCCGTACACCTCACATAGTTGTCGATACATTGCAATAGGTTTACATTTTTTCGATAACAAAAACCTTATTACAGATCGCACCTCACAACTTGCGAGATTTTCTATTGCGGCTCACATTTCAAACTGTTACTGTGAAATAACGGAAAAGGACACACACCTCGAGCTAACACGGCTGGATGCTGACTGAGCCAAGGAACGTGCAGGCACCAAGATGAGTGCGCTGCGCACGCTCAAAGCGGCTATAGACCAAAACGTAGTCGACCTTCTGGACAGCCCTCGTAATTATTACTATTCATTTTAACAGATTTAGTCAAAATACTTATCACACATAATTGATCACAACAGAAAAATTCACATGAACATATCTGTCAAAAGTTTTTTAGGCAACTAAAAGCTATTGCTTTTTGTAAATCGTAAAAATTATTTTAAAACAGTATTTATGCATGAAAATATTTAAAGTCGTTTTTATCAAAAAACGGTTCATTTTATCATATCGAAGAAAGAGATATTTTTTTAAGAATTTTCGATGTTCCTCAACATTGTGCCATTTTAATTCCTAAAGCGGCAAAAACAAAAAAGTTGTTGCCCATAGATCGAGGGTTAAGGTCAGGTTAGGCACTTTGGCGCTGGACTATTTGCATCATATTTGGAACTTAAATCTACAAGGGCATTAGTGATACATGTGGAAAATACGAAAGAAATGAATCCACTAATAAATAAGTTATTCAAGGAAATATAACTCACACTGTATCTCCGTTAATATTGAGTTATCGAAAAAATGATATAGGACTTTGTGGCCCTAATTTCTTGTGAGGAATCATCACCTGAAGTCTTGACGCATCATTTTTGGACACCCTGTATAAAGCACCACATATCTTGCACTATTTTTGCAAGCCAATATTAATTTCGAAGCTGACTAAGCTAAGCAGCGATTCATATATTTATAAAAAGCATTTTAATTTCTAGAATATTTCGAAAAAGTCTAGACATTATGATTCTTAAGCTGAGTAATATGATCAGATTCATTAAGAATATCTATGACAATGTTGATATTGTAAGGAAACTAGTTTATTGTTTAAACATCTTTATTTATATTCACTAATATGAGGATTATTTATTTACACTTATTTATTTAAATATTTATTTCACAGTACACTAATGATAAACTTGTATATATCTATGTGTAACAGCTACTTAGCGATACAGGATTCTTAAAAAAACCTAAAAACCATAGGAGTTTAATTTGCGTCTTCTTACTAGAAACTTCAATATTAGTAAGCAATAAAATTAGCCATCATACTTTTGCTATAAGTTGCAAAGCCACGACTCATTGGTGACCTTGAATTTATTAAGATAGATATCGGTCACATTAATGAGTCAATCCCAATAACGTCATTCATTTCAATTCTAAGAAAGCTTCTACAGTGGTCCATGAAGTGTGTTAGCATTATTGTGGTTTCTAATTTTGAGCCACTGCCCCTTGCTAAGACTATTATGCCCCGTAACAGTGACCTTGGACTTTAATCTTACTATACTTCTACGTTTGTTTGCGAATGTCTGAACCTGCATGGAGATTTATACTTGCAGCTCCATTTCTTGACAGCAATCTACAGATTTCGTCGTTGATGGTGTTCCCCTAGGATTCCAACTACACTCCAGGATCTTGATACAAGTATCTTGAAACAATACTTCTAATATGTTACGTTCCAAGCGCCAATTAAGTTGGTATATACCGCATCCGTACTTTCAAAAAGCTAACCTTCTACTGACGCCGGCACAAATATGTTTACTTAAATCCCATAACGCCTTCCACAAGTCTTCATAACGTGGCTTTTGATAGGTTAATGCTTTCGTCACAAAGAAGTGAATACTTCGCATACCTTGGCCGTGACGTCGTAGTAAGTGACATGCCTTTCTGATTTCTGGCTCTTGTTGCAGTATTTCTTCTACGCCACTATGCCTCTTTTTCAACTTAACTGCGATGCCACGCGACATTCAGACGTTTTTAGCGACAAAATGGACCAAGGGATACTCCTCTGGTACATCAAACAGATTTCTGTTCTTCTCAGTGGTAATCCCAAATCTAGCTTTGTGGCGTCCCGAGTAGATTGTCA
This sequence comes from Phrixothrix hirtus, assembly GCA_024586415.1. Lineage (NCBI taxonomy): Eukaryota > Metazoa > Arthropoda > Insecta > Coleoptera > Phengodidae > Phrixothrix > Phrixothrix hirtus. The sequence goes on from JAHWXV010347843.1 coordinate 9,149, forward strand.
TTAAGTCAGTAAATGATTGTTCGCAGTTTTTAACTCCTAATTCTTCCACTTCAAAATGGTTCACTCTTTGCACACATTCTTGCTATCCTTGCTATCCTCTCAACGTATGGGGCGAACCAATTCATGTGAACCACTTTGGGTTTTCCTCTGGCCAATTTTATAATTCGGTAGATTACATCGTTGATCCTTTGTATCATTTTATACGGACCTTCCCAAGATCTTTGCAATTTGGGAGATAGACTTCGTCGTCGCTAAGGTTGGTACAACCAGACTAGATCATTGGGTTGAAATCCTCCCATTTTGGAATTTATATTATACTGGACTTCTATTCGATCGCCAGCTAGATGTTATTGCGAACTCCCTCATGTATGGAATTTAGTTTATTCCGTAGGTTTTCAGCATACACAATTCCAGCGACCTCCTCCTCCCCAGGCTTACTACCAAACCCCAAATCACATGGTAGTCTTAGTTCCGCCCAAAAAATACTCTTGCTTGGGTTTCTCCGGTCGTTTCGTGTACGGCTAATCGATATGCAATCAGGAACAGGTGCAAGTACTGGTCCCAATCTAAGTTTGGTGGTCCGAGACAACTTTTGGCAAATATTTTCCCATTGTTCGATTCATCCGTTCCACCATTCCATGTGACTGTGGTGAAGAGCAGTTGTTCTAGTTTTGAGTATTTTCAACAGTTGACAGAGACTTTTAAACAAAGCTGACTCAAAATTTCTTCCTTGGTATGAGTGTAATTTCAAGGGAATCCCAAACCGGCTGAACAGCTATTTTACCAAGATCTCGGCCACTGTAACTACCTCTTGATTAGGTAGAGCGTATGCTTCAGTACATTCACCAAAATAGGTCATTGCAACCAAGATGTATTTATTTTCCACTTCGGTTACTGAAAATAGACTAGCTATATCGATAACTACTCTATCAAATGGACTACCCACATTATATTGCCGTATCAGTGTATTTCGTCTCCCCAATGAACCGTTCCCAAATGAACATGTTACACATTTTCGACACCATTCCTTAACATCATCCTTGCAGTTCATCCGGTACCGCCATTATGGGATCTACCATGCCTTAAACACGTTGTAAAAGCGTGGCTATTGATGGAATAATGCTTTCGTCATAAGGTGTATTTCCAATTTCTAGCCGTTGCTGTTGTATTTCTTCTACGTCACCATACCTTTTTTCAAACTCAACTGCGATGCCTCGGGACATTCGAACGTCTTTAGCGATACAATGGATCAGGAGGTACTCCTCTGGTACATCGAACAGATTTCTGTATTCGTCAGTGGTAACCCCAAATCAAGATTTGTGGTGTACCGAATACGTTGACAAATTCAATAAATGGCTATTCGCTGTTCTTGACTCCCAATTTTTCGGATTCAATATGGTTCGCTCCTTGTTTTCATTATTGCTGTTCCAATTTTGCATTTCTCTACTAACCGATTCATGTGAACCACTATAGGCTTTCCTCTGGACAATTTAATTATTTGGTAAATTACATCGTTAAACCTTTTTATCACTTTATAAGAACCTTTCCAACATCTTTGCAATTTGGGAAATAGGGCTCGTCGTCGCTGAAGCCGGTATAACAAAACTAGGTCATTTGTTTGAGATCCTCCTGCTTTGGAACTTATATCATAGTGGAACCTCGTTCGATCACTGGCAATATGAATGTTATTGCGAACTCTATTGTGAATAGAGTTTAGTTTTTTTCCAAGATCTTCGGGATAGGCATTTTCAGCAACCTCCTCCACCCCAAGCTTGCCATTAAACTCCAAATTACACGGCAGTCTAATTTCACGCCAAAGCAACGCTATAGCTGTTGTCTCTCATTGTCGTTTCGTTTAAAACTGATATGCCATCAAGAACTGATGTAAGTACTGATGGTCTGAGACAACTTTTGACAAATACTTACCCATTGTTCGATTTATGCGTTCTGCCATTCCACCTAACTATGGATAAAGAGCAGTTGCTTTGGTATTGCGTATTCCCAACAGATAGCAGAGACTTTGAAATAAGGCTGACTCAAGATTTCGTGCTTGGTCTGAATCTAGTTCCAAAGGAATACCGAAGCGGCTAAACTGTTCTTTTACCAAGGCTTCGGACACTACAGCGGTCTCTTGATTTGGCAGAGCGTATGCTTCGGTCCATTTACTAAAATAGTCCTTTGCAACCAGGATACACTGGTTTCTTGCTTGAGTTTCTAAAAATACATCAGTTATATCAATTGCTACCCTTTCAAATGGGCTACTCACGTTAAATTGAGGCATCCGTCCTTCTCCTGCCTAATGAATCGTTCCTTGAAACGCATCATTCCTCAACATCATCGCTGCAGTTTATCCAATAAAATAGTTCACAGACCCTTTCCAGATACTCTTCTGATGCACCATCATGCAGCTGTTGCTAAAGTTTCGCTACTCTATTTTTCGGAACTACGTCAACTCCATTTGTCTTTTACTTCCATCATCATTTTCCAATGCTATTTTCAATAGGCCATCTTGAACCTGTAAGGAATCCCATTGGGACAAATATGCTTTAACAACGGGATTAAATGAGGCTACTTCTTCCCAGCCTGGTCCCCGATGTTCATTCTTCCGTTTTAATAACAGCTTCAGTTTTCTGGGTCGTTTTCTTGAGTTTGTGTGATATTATCCGGTCCTTGAACTTTCAACTCCAACCGAAAGCAGTCTTGACAAGGTATCAGTATTTCGACGATTTCTTCCGGAACGGTGTTCCTGGTGGTGTGTTATCGGCCAAACCGTTTCTTGACTCTGCGCATGAACCCTGTTTCTTACATTCCCAACTTCATATATATTCGAGTGCTTGGCATGCCATTTTCAATAATAGCAAGTGATGAACTTGCTGCACATTCGCTTCTGTTGATTGTTCATGAGGAACAGAAGCCACTTCTTTCTTAGGCATGCTGACTTCTTTTTATTTATGGTGAGGAGCTGTTACGTTTTGTTGGCGTCCCGCGCCAATACTTAAATTTACCGCCGTACATTTACGATAAATGCGTGGTTGTTAGGACTACGAAAATAAATAGAATCGCTCGGAACAAACACGAGAGACGAATTTTTTTTTTGATTCTCTGTGGCGATTAAAAAATTAAGATAATAAAGTGACGGTTGTAAGCGATTTTCAATCTTGTAGATTACGAATGTGTATAATTTGTAATAACTCGTCGTGAGACCACCACTCTGTGGTATTAAAATACGCGTAGGTTGTACGTGACAGAGTCGGTCGTGAGTGATTTTTGAAGTTTCCGGGGCGAGTGCAAGGTTTCCGCAGGAGTAAGTGTGGCGGAATCCCAGTCCTAAGAAGTCAAATAGTGGGTTTCTGGAGAAATACATGCCTTTCTCACCCCGTTCGCAGGTTCATCGGACGTGTGAGTTCCATGTGCGAGCGCAGGAACGTGTAAGTGCGAGGTTACATTGGATGCGTTATCGTACGACTATTCAGTCGTACATATACGTCCGTATTTTTGTCGTATGGCGTAGTGGTTACATTGCATGAGTAGTCGTAAGTGAGGATTGATAACTAATAATAATTAAATAAAAGGGTTATACAAGTATTTAAATGTTTATAATATGATTATATAAAAGCAATAGAATTGTAACTTTGCTTACTTGTTTCGTTCATTTCTTCTGCAACTTGATTCCATAGCATTTTTGTTATTCCACGATTATGGTAATCTTTATAAGATTGACCCACAATGATTTTGAATTCTGAATACACAAAATCAATGGTTCTATATCCATCTTTACTTTAATTTGTAGTACGCAGACAGATGAAAAAACAAATTAGTTTGTATCGTTTCGTAGGATGCACGACAACGCACGTATATGTACGTACTGCAAGTATGCATGCAATGTCACCACTACAATTAGAATCCATGTGTTTGTTTGAATATACGTTGTCGTACATATATGGATGACTGATTAGTCGTACGATAACGTATCCAATGTAACCTCAGCCTAAGAGTCACGGCCGACGATTCTGGTGCACTTGGGTAAGCGAGTAGTCCTGTCTTAATTCATGCTGATATTTGGGATCTAGGTAAGAGGCAAGTCAAGGATAATGCGTTTATAGGCCGCCGAACCGTTTTTCCCTGTTCCGCAGGATAGTTCGATTCATTATACGGCCAACAAGGGGCAGTGCGCCTCCCCCCCTCCCCGCCGACCTAAAACTTTTGTACGTAATTCCAGCCTCTTTTTCCTTAGAGCGTGGACGTGCTGGAGAAATATGTCACGGACCACCACTTCTCCGAAAAGCTAGTGGGACACTAGTATCGTCGTCGTAACGCCAGCCGCGCATGTGACAGAGTTACCTCCTCATACTTTGTTAACATCTCATTGGTAGCATCTTCTATTCCTTTTGTTAGGTCCTGTTTTAATTTAATTTGGCTTAATTCAAATTCTTGTTTTGATGCATTTTGACTTGATCTAGATTGATCCTGTAGTTGACTTTGATTTGTAGTAATTGGAATCATTTCATTCCATAATTTATTTGGACTTGTTTTAGTTCTTTCTACAATTGGTTTTGATTTAATTTAAATTCTTCATTCAAAGTATGTTGTGTGATTTAATTTTATCTTCTAATTTATTTTGATTGGAATCCATTTTTTTTGTAGTTTAGTTTGATTGAATCTCATTTCTTCTTGCATTTTTTGCAACATTTCCATCAGCAACTCTATATTTTTTCTGCGTTTCTTGCCAATGCCAATAATTGAGACTAGCTTTTAATCATTAACGGTCCGTGAATTCACGCTTTTAATAGATATAAAATCTCACACTTGACACCAATGTAACGAAACTAGTTAATTATTTAAAAATCTTTATTTATATTCACTAATATTAGGATTTTATTCACACTTATTTACTTAAATATTTATTTCGCAGTATACTAACAATAAACGTTTATATTTCTATTTATCTATAACAGTAGCTAACAGGAGAAAATGAAGATGAAGATGAAAACTAAAAACTAGGGAAATTTAATCTGCTGCATATACAGAAACAAGAAGCCTAGAAAATTCTATATTAGTATGCAATAAAATCACCCATCATAATGATGCAATAAATTACAATGCCATGGATCATTGAATTTAATTATACAGATATCGGTTACAGTAATGAGTCATTCGTGAATACATCATTTATTTCTGTTCTAAGAAATCTTCTACACTGTTTCATGGAATGTTCTAGAATATTCCATCAAATTATTGTTGTTTCTAATTTTGTTACAATATATTGCCTCTGCTTTGAGGCTGTTGGGACCTACAACAGCGGCATCTATCTACACAGCTACCTCTATCGTCAGATAGAGGCAGAATATCTCTTGGATTCCAACTACATGCCAAAATTTGAATACCCATGCCTCGATACACTATCCCAATCATGTTCCACATCACTCGTCAGTTTGTCTAGTTCGTCTAGTTTACAGCCGAGTTTCGGTGGTACACAGTTGTTTCCTTAGGTCCCACAACTTCTGCTGCAGGTCTTCGTGGTGTACCTTCTAATGTGACAATATTGTATCTGTGGCAACTCAAGATGGCAAAGAATATTCTTCTAATATGCTGAATCCTGAGAAGGGCGCTGTAAAATCAACAAATGAAGGTTATGTACTCTTGATTTTCATATACTTTTCATCAATGGCCTTTGTTCCACCTTTGGTTATTTTGTATCGCATTCTTATCTGCATACGGAATTAAACGGTTCGTGTGTACCACTTTAAGTTTTATTTTAGGTAGCTTTTTAACTCGGTATATTATAACTTTACAAGGACCTTCCCAGTAGTTGTAGTTTGAGTGATAAGCATCGTTGGCACTGCGGCTGATGTAACCATACCAGGCAATTGGGTTAAAAACCCCTATCCTCTTAATGTACATCTGGTCACTGTTGTATTCTCTTTCGCGAATAAAATGTAGCTTCCGCTAAAGACTGCCGCTTCCGTCAGTCTCCTATTCTCAAAAACTATTGCCAAACTTCACATCACATGGTAGCTCTATCATATGTCCAAATAGCATCTTAGCCGGTGTATCGCTTCCTGATACATGTTCATTCAACCGAACTGGCACACCATCGGGTCTAAATGTAAATTTTAATCCCATCTCGTTAACAGTCTAAAATTATTATCAACATATATTTTCGCATGGTTCAGTTTATATGCTACACCATTTCATCTGACTACTGATGAAGAGCTATATTGCTAATCTTCCGTATTTTCAATAATTACCTAAACTTTGTTGCTTGGTTGAAATGCAATGCCAAGAGAATTCCGAAACGGTAACTGCCACTTAATTTGGTACGGTGTATGCCTTGGTCCACTTACTAAAATAATTCATCATCACCAAGATGTATTTATTTCCTGTTTATATTTATAGAACTGAACCTGTTATATCAATGGCAACCCTTTGGAATGAGTGACTGTCTTTTACGTGGACCATCACTCGGAAAAGGCCTGTTTTATAGTTTCGCCATCATTCTTTAACGCTTTTTAACACCCAGTACAATCTTTCTCAAACTATTTCCTTATGTCCTCTTGATAGATCGTTATGCAATTTTCGCAAAATCTCTGTCACTTTATTCATTGTATCTACCAGTTGTACTAGATTTTGAGTTCCATCCTCATTCTACAAGACCATTTCAAGAAATTACATTAAGCCAAGTATACCTTACCTACAGTGCTAAAGGAGATAACCTTTTCCCACGCAGGTCTTCATCATCTTTCTTCTATATTTGAAGTAACCTCAAATATGGATAATTTTATTGGTTCTGTTTCTTAGCTTTGGGTGTCCAACTGTCGTTATTTCAATTTTTGGTTCCAGACGAGGGCGATCGTTTCAGTCTTCTGGACAAGACCTTCTTGATAAATCATCAGCGTTTTGGTAGAACCTTCCAACACACACACCTCGATGTCATATTCCGGTAATCATTTAAATTATCTCGCGATTTGTAGCTGTACAGCTTTGACAATACCTTGTTAAAATACCTAATAACCCCCTCTTACTCATCTTGAATCACCGGCAGCACAGTACTGATGCCGACATGACTTAAATTAATATTTAGGGCCACTCGGTGCGGCGCTCCGTTCTAGAATAAATACTCGTATCTTCACAATTCGAATATCGGAAATGATAGGAGATAAAAAATAGCGTTTCGAATGACGCTTGACAGTTATCGTTCCTTAAATAGACTTGACTTATTTGGTAAGTTTTATAATAACTGGAGATGGTAGGTGTATAATTCCTTCGTATTTAGCCATTATTGTGGTCTGCGCAACTTCTCAGCGTTAACCGCTACGCCCTTTTTAAAATCACATGGCTTAGGTATATAACTTCCTTCTGGGACAGATTGCACTTCTTCGGCTGACACTGCAAAATCATTGAAAGATTCTTCAGTTGTTCATCGAGGAACTTACCAATTACCATCAAATTATCTAAACAACTTAGACACGTTTACCAAGACATGCCTTATGGGATCATATCCACCAACACCTTGAGAACGCTGGTAAAAACTGTTGAAACCCCGATCCGATACTAAATTCTGCCTTCTTGTGATATTCAGACTTTCATATGTCAAAGGTGTAGAAACACCTGGAGCCAGCCAGAAAGTGTACTTGATGTGTTACCAATCTTGAGTAACGAGTATATATCATTTTTTGTTATGTTTCTTTTTAACCAACACCACTGATGATGCACACGGAGCATTGGATGGTTATGTTCTGAATTATTTTCCCGGTTTTTCTTCATTTAGACAGAAACAGTTTTCTTCGTTTCTGAAACATCGGTTGGACTTCTTCGGAATTTATTTTGTACGTTACTGCGGCTGTTCTTATCTTCAATGCATCCTCAGTGACGAAAAAGTGGGTGTATTTTTCAATTAGTCGATCAGCATTTTTCTCTTGCTTTTGGGATAAACCGGGCGATAATGTACAACATATGGTAATGGCTTGCACAACCTCATTTTAGTGTTCATCATTGACAGCTGAAAATCATCGATAATCATCAATCGCGCGAGTGTTATTTCTTTGGCCTCAACCAGTAACATGAACATCACAAAAAGGCAGAATTTAGTATCGGATCGGGGTTTCAGCAGTTTTTACCAGCGTTCTCAAGGTGTTGGTGGATCTGATCCCGAAAGGTATGCCTTGGTAAACGTGTCTAAGTTGTTTAGATAATTTTATGGTAATTGGAATGTCCTTCGATGAACACCTGAAGAATCGTTCAATGATTTCGCAGTGTCAACCGAAGAAGTGCAATCTGTCCCAGAAGGAAGTTGTATACCTAAGTTATGTGATTTCTAAAAAGGGCATGTCGGTTAATGCTGAGAAGCTACGCAGGGTACAATAACGGCTAAATACGAAGAGATTGTACATTTACCATCGTCAGTTATTATAAAACTTACCAAATAAGCCAAGTCAATTTATGGAATGATAACTGTCAAGGGTCATTCGAAACGCTTAGATCAGCTGTGGTCGAGGTGGTGCGCTTAAAGATGCTTGTCATTTCGGAAACGCTAAGAGATAGAAAATTGGCTAAATTATAAAATCATTTCATAACTTCAAGAGCTACCAAATACTGCAGTGCCTTTGTTTCAAATGTCATACGTCAGTAGATAAATTGAATTTTGTGAAATTCTTTGATTACTTCCTTTTCGAATGATTTTGTTCTTATAGGAAATAGAGTACATAAATCGGTGTTTTTGCATCTATTGACATAGTTGAAATTTATGAGCCAACTTTTATTTCCTAGCATTTCCGAGATTCGAATAGTGAGGATATGAGTATTTATTCTGGAACGGAATGCCGCGACGATTAGCCTTAAACACTAATTCAAGTCATGCTGGCATCAGTACTGTGCTGCCCGTGGTTTAGGATGAATAAGAGAGGGTTGTTAGGTATTTTAACAAGGCATTGTCAAAGCTGTAATGAAACTATTATGTTACTAGAAAAGAATTGTTAGCGGTAATAAATTCGATTAACCGCTTCTCTTTACTATAAATCGCGAGATGGTTTGAACGATTACCATAATATGACATAGAAGTGTGTGTTGAAAGGATCCAGCAAAATGCTAATGTTTATTGAGAAGGCCTTGTCCAGAAGACTGAAACGATCTCCCTTGACTGGAATCAAAAATTAAAATAACGACGGTTAGAGCCCAAAAATATGAAACAGGACCAATAAATTATCCATTTTGAGGTTACTTCAAATATGGAAGAAAGATGATGAAGACCTGCATGGGAATAGGTTATCTCATTTAACATTGTCGTTAAGGTATATTTGGCTTAAAGTAATTCCTTAAAAAGGGCCGTGTAGAATGAGGACGAACTGAAAATCTACTACAGTTGGTAGTTACAAAGAATAGAGTGACAGAGGTTCTACGAAAATTGCATGATGATCTATCAAGAGGACACAAGGAAATGGTCTGCGAACGATTGTATTGGGTGTTAAAAAGCGTTAAAGAATTATGTCGAAACTATAAAACAGGCCTGTTTCGAGTAATGGCCCACGTGAAAGACAGTCACTCATTCGAAAGAGTTACCATTGATATAACAGGTTCAGTTCTAAAAATATAAGCAGGAAATAAATACATCTTGGTGATCATGGATCATTTTAGTAAGTAAGGATAGTTAGCGTAGCCTTTAGCCGTTTCAGAATTCTGTCGGCATTGCATTTTAACCAAAATGCGGAAGATTAGGATTATAGCTTTTCATCAGTAGTTAGACGAAATGATGTAGCTTATAAACTGAACCATGCGAAAATATATGTTGAAAATAGTTTTAGGCTGTCAACGAGATGGGATCAACATTTACATTTAGGTTGATAGTATGCCATTTCGATTGAATGAACATGTATCAGAAAGTGAAACACCGGCTAAGATGCTGTTTAGACATATGATAGAGCTACTATGTGATTTAAAGTTTGGCAATAGTCTCTGAGAATAGGAGACTGATGGAAGCGACAGTCTTCAGTGGAAGCTAAACTTTATTTGCGGAAGAGAACACAATAGCGACCAGATTTACATTATAAGGATGGAGGTTGCATCGCTCAAACTACAACTACTGGGAAGGTTCATGTAAAGTTATAAGAAGGATCAACGGTCTAATGTACCGAGTGAAAAAGCCACCTAAACGAAAACTTAAAGTGGTACACACGAATCGCTTAACTCCGTGTGCAGATAAGAATGTGGCACAAAAATAACCAAAGGTGGAACAAAGACTGCATTACTTCGATGTAGGGGATATGAAAGTCAAGAGTAAAGAACCTTCGTTTGTTAATTTTACGTCTTTCTCAGAATTCGACAAATCTTAGTTCGGTAATACAACTGAACATAATAGAAGAATACTCTTTAGCATCTTGCGTTTCCAGTCATATAATATCGTCATATTAGAAGTCACGTTACGAAGATCTGCGGAAGACAGTGTAGGATCTAAGGAAGCAACTTTGTTCCACCGAAGCTCGGCTGTGTACTAGACGAACTCAACTGACGAGTGATATGCGACTTGATTGAGAAAGTGTATCGATGCATGGGTAGTCAGATTTTGGCATTTAGTTGGAATCCAAGGAATATTCTGCCAAGGAAGAAGCATTTGACTACCGCACTGCCACATTTGCAAGTGTAGTACAGATTCCGCTATGCAGTACCTAATCCGACGATAGAGGCAGCTGTGTAGATAGATGCCGCCCTTGTAGGTCCCAACAGCCTCAAACCAGAGGCAATATATTGTAATAAAATTAAAAACAACAATAATTTGATGGAATATTCTAGAACATTTCATGAAATAGTGTAGAAGCTTTCTTAGAACTGAAATAAATGATGTACTCACGAATGATTCATTACTGTAACCGATATCTATCTAATTAAATCCAAGGTCAGCAATGGGCCATGGCATTGTAACTTATTGCATCGTTATGACGGGTAATTTTATTACATACTAATATAGAAATTTCTAGGCTTCTTGTTCCTGTATAAACAGCAATTTAAATTTCCTTAGTTTTTAGTTTAGTAAGAATCTTCTCCTGTTAGTTACTGTTGTACATAAATAGAAATATAAACGTTTATTGTTAGTGTACTGCGTAATAAATATTTAAGTAAATAAGTGTGAATAAATAATCCTAATATTAGTGAATATGAATAAAGATCTTTAAATAATTAACTAGTTGCGTTACATTGGTGTCATGTGTGAAATTTGCTATCTATTAAAAGTGTGAACTCACGGAGCATTAATATTTAAAAGCTAGTCTCACTTATTGGCAGTCACAAGAAGCGCTGAATAAAATATGGAGTCGCTGATGGAAATATTGCAAAAAATGCAAGTAGAAATGAAATTAATTCAAACTAAACTTCAAAGTAAAATGAATTCCAATCAAAATAAATTAAAAGATGAAATTAAATCAGATCAATATACTTTGAATAAAGAATTCAAATTAAATCAAAACAAATTGTAGGAAAACCTTAAAACGAGTCAAATTACAGAATGAAATGATAGCAATTAATATAAATCGAAGTAAATTACAGGATGAATCTAAATCAAGTCAAAATGCATCAAAAAAAAGAACTTGAATTGATCCAAATTAAATTAAAACACGAGTTAAGAAAAGAAATTGAAGATGTTACCAATGACATGTCAAAAAAGTATGAGGAGGTAACTTCTCACCGTAAATAAAGAAGTCAGCATGCCTAAGAAAGAAATACCTTCTGTTCCTCATGAACAACCAACAGAAGTGAATGTGTAGCAAGTTAAACATTTGCCTATTGTTGAAAATGGCATACCAAGCGCTAGAAGACACGTTATAGCACCCACGTATATATGGGCAAATTATTATAAACAATTCATAGCAGACGCAACTTTGAATAGATGAAACATTCAAGAAAATGCTACTGCCTTAATAGTGCTTCTATGTGAGGTTGCTCTAGGGAATATACAAACCATACCGAACGATTTACATAATAATTTTGATTACCTTATTTCACGGTTGGAGATGCGGTATGGAGATAAACATCTGCAACAGTTAAATGTTCCTTCCATGCTTGACGTACGGAGAAGAAATCTATGTAAAGTGTTCTACAACTGCTAAGAATATGATTTCCAACCCACATAATGAACTATTAAGGGTAATCACTGGGCCACCCTACTACATTAGAAGTGTAGACTTAAGGAAGGAAATAAAGCTCCCAACCTAATACAAATAGCGGCGGAAAGAAGAGAGAAGATGAAGCAGAGTCTTTTACAACATCCCTCTCTATCTATCCAGATAAAAGTCAGGAACATGTCTTGATATGGCTTAGCCTTACGGCAAATACCAACCTGGTGAAACTCACTAACTCATCAGGGCTGGGAAAGCTCATATATATACTCCCTCGGACTACATGCTTGAGGAGAAAGGTGTAAAAAAGAGGTGTCCAGTTAAAGATTCGAATGCAGAAAATTTGAGAGAACTCCCGGCAATTCGAAACTGAATTTGCACTGCTAATGGGATTAGTGTGCACAACGACTTTATGAACAAATTGGGGTGCAAACATTTGTGGACGGTCTATGGGAATCCGTATATAACAGGCACTTAGATTAGCTTGTCCGCGTAGCCGTACTAGTGTATTGGCTCATGTACTGGAATTTGAAGCGGTCAAATAAACAAAGAAGGGCTATGTACATGTACGTGCCAAGGAGGAGGACAATTCTAGTTCTGAAAGCTTTGAAGAGATACTGTTAAGGTTACTTAAGACACAAAAGCCAACTGGACAACAATTATGATGTTCGAAATGTAAGAAATAGAGACATGCGCAGAGAAATTTCAGAAAGTCAAGAAACAGTTTCGCGGATAACACACCATCAGGAACACCGTTCCGAAAGAAATCGTCGAAATACTGACACTGTGTCAAGACTGATTTCGGTTGGAGTCGAAAGTTCAAGTTTCGGATAATATCAAACAAACTCAGACCTGGAGTTGTTATTAAAACGGAAGAATGAAGATCGAAGACCAGGCTGTGAGGAAGTGGCTTCATTTAGTCCCGTTTTTAAAGCATAATGGTCCCAATTGTATTCCTTACAAGTTCAAGACAGCCTATTGAAAATAGCCCTGGAAAATGATGATGGAAGTGAAAGACAAATGCAGGTTGATGTAGTTTAGAAGAGCAGAGTAGCGAAATTTTTGCAACATCTGCATGATAGTGCATCAGGATGGTATCTGGAAAGGGTCTGTGAACAATTTTATTGGTTAAACTGCAGGGATGATGTTGAGGAATAGTGCCAAAAATGTTTAATATGCGATTCTGGGAACGGTTCATTAGGCGGGCGAAAAGCACCGATGCCGCGATTTAAAGTAAGTAGCCCATTTGAAAGAGTAGCAATTGATACAACTGGTCTATTTTCAGAAACCGAAGTAAGAAACTAGTATATCCTAGTTGCCAAGGACTATGTTTTGGTAAATGGACCGAAGCATACGCTCTGCCAAATCAAGAGACAGCTGCAGTGGCCGAGACATTGGTAAAAGAGAAATTTAGTCGTTTCTGTATTCCTTTGGAATTGCATTCAAAGCAAGCACGAAATTTTGAGTCAACCTTATTTTAAAGTCTCTGCTAGCTGTTGAGAATATCAAAGCCCAAGACCAAGACCAAAACAACTGCTGTTTATCCACAGTCAGATGGAATAGTGGAACGCATAAATCGAACAATGGGTAACTATTTGTCAAAAGTTGTCTCAGACCATCAGCACTTACATCGTTTCTTGATGGCATATCGATCAGCTTTAAACAAAACGATATGTGAGACAGCGTTGTTTGGGCGCGATATTAGACTGCCGTGTAATTTGAAGTTTGATTGCAAGCCTGGGATGGAGGAGGATTTCAAACTGATGACCTAGTTTGGTTATACTAACCTCAGCGACGACGAGGCCTATTTCCCAAATTGTAAAGACCTTGGAAAGGTTATTATAAAGTGATAAAAAGGATCAACGATGTAATCTACTAAATAATGAAATTTTCCAGCCAAAGCGGTTCACATGAATCGGTTAGTAAAGCAATGTAGAATTGGAACAGCAGTAATGAGAACAAATGGCGAACCATGTTGAATCCGAAAAATTAAGTGTAACGTTTACACGACCCTAACGAATAACGCGAAACGCGATTTAAAAACAATTCATATTAATTCTACGCATTTTACGCGATATTCTTAAATACGGGAGTGTAATTAAGAAACATTGAATTAA
>JAHWXV010347849.1:0-11636 GCA_024586415.1 Phrixothrix hirtus
GAGCTTGATCAAGAACAATTACTGATTTCGCGGGAATCACAGTTAGTACATACCTGAACCATTCTTCATAATGCTGTTTATTCATTTCATCATGGTAATCATCTGACCCTTCTTTACCAATCAAGCATTTCAAACAACCTGGTAAAAATCCATTTTCATTACCAATATCTAAAATAATAACTCTTTGTCCTGCCCTAGACGAACGTTTGATTCCACCTCTTTACCCATTAACTTCTTGAATGCGTTCCTTGTAATTATCAAAGCTATCACGAATTTCTGGTGTAACAATTTCTACCCAGCCATTTTTTTTAAAGTTATTTGTACCGTGCCATGTTTCATCAGTATAAATTATATTCCTACCTGCGTTTCTGTACCTTTTAATAATGGATGAGTAGTCCGCTCGTTGAGCAGCTATACTACTCTTCTCCGTAAGTATCGGTTTACTTTCTAGTTTTTTATAGATAAAGTTCATTTCTTTTACGCATTTTTTAGCGTAGAAGTACAAACTTGAAGAAAGTCAGGATTATCGCCTTTCATCCTTTGTTTTAATTCCTTTACGGTTGGAAATTGCTTTTCCATATAAAAAAGGAATATTTGTCTTCTTATAATGCCTTTATTGAAATCAATTTCTATCTTAGGTCTACCACTTCTGGGTTTAGCTGCTGCAATAGTACCAGAAACCCTTTGTTCATGTGAAATCCTTTCAACACTGCGTGTACTAATTCTCAAACATTCCGCTGTTCGCTTTATTACTTGTTGAGGATTAATATTATTTATGCCAAGTCTATTTTCCATTTCGAAATACTCTTTAATTTTCAATACAATTTTTTTAAACTGTACAGACATGTCATGAGAAATTTTCTTTGAATTTTAGAAAAAGTAACACTTTCACTTTACGATACACTGTGTATAATTATGCTCTTTTACATAAAATCGGATTGCTTTTATAAACAAACTTAAATCGTTATCACAAGGTCCATGCGGGGATTTCCTTTATTAATATCTATTAATTTGAAAAATAATTATCAACAATCGGTTGATATTATTGAAATCATCAAATGTTTACATTATTACGCAAAGAATAATTTCTTATAACAAAAACATGTTTGCCGCTTACCTCAGAATGGCCTTCAATGCGGTTAGCTACGAATTAACACATCGACAACAGTTATTTGCATCTTTTTCATAATCTTTCACTGTCAATTTTAAGTCAACTCTTAATAATTTGTTAAAACCAATTAACTTTTGTTGTTCAAATAATGTTAATACATCTTATAAAAAAATTAATTTTCAATTTCTATTATAAATAACGAATTTCGGCGAATTTACCTTCTTTGGAAAAAATAGAGAAACTACAAGTACTTCCTGAACTATAATATACACCGTCTCTTTTTCAGGGTTTGCGCTATACACTGTTCCAATTTCGTTAATTTTTATTCACGAATAACAAAGTTATAAACTTTTTAATATAAGCATTCTGAGAACATACCAAATTATTGCACTTTTTTGTAAAGAACTTATAACATTTACGAAATGGCTTAACGTAACAAAAAGAAACTTCTCAATTATAATAATAAATGATTTATTGCTAAGTTGTAAAAATTACACAAAAATTAGCCCCGTCGTTTTTGAATAAACTGGTTTGAAAGTGAACCGCCAATACTTATTATTTTAATAGTAGGGTTTCATTGACTAACAAATCAATCGATCAGGGACTTATCGTATAAATAGTTAAATTTTCTCTCATTTAAAAACAGTCTTGGCTTGATGCTTTATTATCAAAAGTAATATCTAAGGAGTCTATAACTAATTAGAAAACAGAATACATATAATATCTTTAAATCCTCTTAAGTTTTTGCAAATTAAAAGAAAGCCGTTGGTGGAATAGTTTAAAATATTGCAATAACGATAATATTAAATGAATCTAGTCACACGCATTACATTTGCAGGTTGTTCAATAAACTTTATTATTAAACAAAATCTTCACAGAATGGATTAATAAATTTTTGATTTCATCCAAGCTTTTATAATTAACATTCCAACTAAATCGTAATGAATTTGGCAGAAATAAGCTTTTAGATTAATTTCATAAGGACCTTTCAAAATTAAGTTGTCTCAGGAAAAAAGGTAGCTGAACTTGTGAACTAACCAGGTGGCGCCCTTGGCTAGAACCCCCACCACTGATATATTCTATAAGGGAGAAATTTTCTAACTATAGATAAAGCTATGCTTAAGAATGGGGATACAAAGCGCTACATTAATTAATCGGTTGGGAATAGTACCTTAATTCATTTCTAAGTTTTTCGGCATACAAGCTGCTTGAAGAATACTTCTTCGACTAAAACTTGTGGAGTTATCGGATTTCTATTTAAACATGAGATAAAAAACTCTCACAAATCGAGAAGGCGCATATTGAAAGTGAACTTAAACTATGTGAAGAAAATGGAAAAATTATTGAAATTAGGCATATCATGCTTTTCACCATGATCAGATATGTAATATCGTTACAGAAATTGCGTCTATACAATGCCTGTTGTACCTGCAACTTAACATATAAAGATTTTAATGATATAAATGATAAAATTTCAAACCCATTAGTGGGAGACCCTCCCAGGTTGCAATTTGGACTCCTAGTACTTGATGCGTGGATTAAGTTTCGTGAAAGTGTATTCCATTTTGGATATAAATTGCCTATTAAAGAATAGCAAGCTTGTGGGCAACAAATTAAAGCAATTATTGTAAAAACGAAGAAACACATTCAGAATAGATTTCGCAACCAATTAGAATTAACTGTCGACTAGCCGAAACCTCGTTTCGGCAGTATCAACAATAATAACATCGCGAGTCTGTTCTTCAATAAACCGGAAGTAACCTCAGATATTACAGGCGTAGTCATAACGTTAATAAAAAGATATAAAGTAATTTTAGGAACAATAACCAGTAGATCTAAAATAAATATCGAAAACTTTAAAGCATTTACTTTAAAAACCGCTCAATTATTTATAAAAGAATATGTGATAGTGAAGGCGAAAATTAACACTAAAAATAAATAAATATCACTTATTACTTAAGTTAGTATATTATTTTAGTATTAAGATTAAGCTAAAATATTTACATTAAAATAGTTTTCGGCAAATTTAACACTATTTGGCACCAATCTGAGACGGATTCAGTATTACAACGAAAGCCTCATGCAAGAAAAAATCCTGTTTGGATGTCGGAAACCATTCAAGCAGTTAGGAATGCTATGGTTAGGAATCCACAACGTCCTGCTCGTACATACTGGGGCGAATTTGCATAAAACCCGACATCTGAAGAAAAGATAAAATTTAGCAGATAATCAATATTCAACTTATTTATCTTTTTCTTAATACCCTAATGTATAGGAAAATGTTTTTAAATATTCCTATAATGTTTTTTAAATATTAAAGTACTACTTGAAGTGGTACTAAAATAGTGCCACGAATCTAGCGGTTATACTGGGTGACTTTTTGAAAAGCTTCAATGGGCCGTATTTTGTTTAAACTAAGAGATATCAAAAAATCGCCAAAACTGTTTCGGTAGTACGCAGAGATAACTAAAATGCCCCACAAACATGGTGACATCCCCACCCTCCATACGCCAGGACCGCCCACTTTAAAATCTTAAATAGCAACCCTCCCATTGGGACATATTATTGGAAACGTCTTGAAAAATCCTCTTCATTGATAACATTCAAAGGTAGATTATGATAGCACAGTAAAAAGTTATTCAACAATAAACTGATCGGATAATGTACTCGTAATTTACGTGATAAATGATCTAGTAAGTAAATGATAAAATACGCTTTAAGCAACGTAATTAATTTATGAACATTACACTTATGTAGTACAAAATTAAATTAAGTGTTCAAACTGTCCACCATTTTGTTCTAGACAATAAAATAAACGTTGATCATATGCACACCTCACATTTGCAAACACTTTCCTTGGAATTGAACGGCATTCCCTGATTATCCGATCGCAAAGATCTTCTATTGAAATATGCTGTGTTTCACACGCCACTGACTTTAAATGACCGCAAAGAAAAAAATCAAAGGATGTAAGATCTAGAAATCGTGGTGGCCATTCTATGGGACTTCTTCTTCCAACGCACTATTCTGTAAATTAATCATTTAAAAATTGCTGAACAGCAGCAGCATAATGAATTAAATTTTTATTAAAATTCAGGTTTCCGGCAAGATTGCGTTGAGTGTCTACTTCATCTGTGATGAGAGGTCCGATAGTATTCCGTAACATATTCAGGTAGATATCTCCAGTTAGATTTTCTTCGAGAAACAGGGGACCCACCATTGTGTCTCCGAAAATACCTGCCCAAACGTTAATTTTTTGGGGTCGTTGGGTATGTATGTTCATCACGAAAACGATGGGGATTTTGGTCCGACCAATAGCGGCAGTGGTGTTTATTCATTGTCCCATTTAAAATAAAACGTTGATTAGCCATTAAAGCAGATGTTTTTCATCAACTCTGGATTATTATCAATTTTCTCTGTCATCTCTTCACAAAATGAAGTCTTCGGTCGCAGTCATCTTCCACCAGTTCTTGGAGAGGTTGCATCTTGTAAAGGTGAAATTTATTTAACTTAAGTGCTCGTCGTACAGTTTCTCGCGAAAGTTCTGTAGCAGTCGCTGCTTTTCGAAACATTCGAGTTCAGCAGAGTGACCAAGCTCTTCTATCTGGGCAACTTTATCCAGTACTCTTCACCCGATTCATTTCTAGTTTACCACTGACCCCGTTTCTTCAAAATTTTTAACTAATTTTGCGGCATAGGTTTGACTGCAATTTTTGTCTGGATGCCTGGCATCAAAAGCAGCAGCTGTTCTTAACGCAGACCAACCCTCAGAAACGCAAATGAAAATTATTTCCACTCTTTCAGCTAACGTGTATACCATGTTGTGCAGTTGCACCAAAAAACTTTTAGATACTAACCGTTGATATTAAATCCTAAAATTCAATTACAGCCCGGCAAATGAGAAATTCGATATTTACTTATAATGAGCAAGAAATTTCAAACTTTTTCTTGGCATGACATGCAATAATGACTTAATACAATAAATGGAATTTTTGTTATTTACCTACTAGAACAATTTATCACGTAAATTACGAGTACATTATTTGATCAGTTTATATCGAATAACTTTCTATTGTATTATCTTAATCTACCTTTGTATGATATTAATGAAAAGGATTTTTCAAGAACTTTCGAATGATGTGTCGCAAGGGGAGTGTTGCCATTTAAGATTTCAAAGTGGGGGCTCTCTGGCAGGTGTGAGTGTGGCCATTTTTGTGGGGTCACTTTGGTTCCCCCCGCGTACTACCGAAACGTATTTGGTCATTTTTTGATAACTCTAGTTTAAACAAAATACGGCCCATTGAACCTTTTCAAAAGACACCCGGTATACATTGCTTTGGAAAGTAGTCACAGTTAAAAGAAAATATATATATGAATTTTATATATTTTAATATCTATCATTCGAATAAACCCTAAATATAACTATTTCGATTTTTTTCACTAATGGTTACGCAAGTTATTAATTTAAGAGACTATCAGGGTTCTAAATTCGGTCTTTAAGAAAACAAATTTCATGTACCAAAAAGATCAAAGTTTTCTTTACTGTAATAATCATAATAAAGTATCTGGTTTTTGGCGATCACCCATATGTTATGCCTTCCACATGTCCTAGAGCAAGATATTTTGAATTTTTAATTAATCTGGCGTGGGCTGAGTTGGTTTGCTGACGTGCCAGTATATAATGTAAAAATCTGAATAAATTGTTTTTTTTTTGGTTTAATCGAGTAATAAATAGTGAAACATGGAAAATTAATACATATTTTCTTTTAGCTATGATTATTTTTCAAAGTACAGAATTACTGGATTCCAGGAACTCCTTTAATATCACAAAGCGGTAATATAAATATTAAATACGGATTGTGACGTGGATCGTTGGTACGTTCAATCTTACTCTTCATCCTACTAAGTCTACGTACAATACCTCGCGTAGTATTCAGTCAGAGAGTGGGTCCCGGGTTCGTGACTTGAGGGTAACAAGTAGGTTTCTCCAATTTGTGCGGTGACAAGTTACTCGGTACTCGTTATATAAACTCGATGAAAATGATGCTTAACTAAAACTAACTTGTCAATTAAGTAAAAGGGGATGGAGGATATTTACAGAAAGGGTTATTGAAAAGGTTTGGTTTGGATTTAAGAGGTTTGTGTACTTTATCGATGACCTAGGTTGTATATTTTTTTGTTGTCTTTAAAACTGTTGCTCGATTTTCGCTGTTTTCTTTCGAACATGAATTTTAATTATGAAAATTATTGTGTTTGTTTTTAAACATTTATTCTGTCTAAAGTGTTAAACACTTTATTATGTAACTAATACTATATTTCGACTCTTTTATGTATGTAAATTTAATTATTAACTTGCAGAAATTCTATTTGTTAATTTGTAATAACTAATACGGTTCAGTTTTGAAAGTTACTTATTTGCTAACCATTTGTAATTATATTTTAAAAATGCATGTTATAAATTATATACAAATTTTAGTTTGATCATATTAACATTTATTAACGTTATAAATAAAGATTCTTTATAAATTGAAGTTATTTTGTGCAACGTCTGTTCTGAAATTAATTTTAGCTTGGTTTTCAACCCTTACTAAAACAAAAGTGTACTAAATCGCGACAGAAGTCGTATGAATGCATGCATGATCTAAAATCTTTGAGTTCGGCATATTGATTTGTTTATTAAAATGGCTGCATCCTCACGTACTCATGCTTGCTTTACCGTTGTGTTTAATGGTATTAAAATCGACGGTGCTAATTACTTAGTGATTAATATCTTTAAGGATTTTTGTTGTGTATTTTGTGACTTCGACACCTCCAAGAGAATATCGAAAGGAGAACAGACTGTAAAGACAACGGAGTTAGCCTTCAGTCGCCAGGTTTATAATGCCCGACGTCGTCTCCGACGTTGTAGAGGAATTTAATTAAGATAGGGAAGACGCTAATAACTAAATTTAGACCTATATTTTATAACTGATTGTAAACAGTATGTCATAAATACGTACTGGATCAGTTGTTAGACGAAAACACTTAAACCTTGTTAATTACTCGTAATACGTGTCTTAGTTAATGAGTTTAATTAATTGATTTAATTTACGTTTTTCTCAAATGAGCTTTATTAAATTAAATCCTGGTTTTAATATACATTCTCCATTAAGGCCTTATAGAATAAGGAATACTAAATGGTTTCGGTAATAATTAATTTAATGTATAAATTAAATATTACGTCTCGGACGGATATTATAACTGGTTTGCTTTAGGAGCAATTCTCAATTGCTTCATTCGAAGGGGAAGTATGGACTGTTAGAAATTTGGATTGTTTCCTTGTATTTATATGATTTTTCAAAGCAAGCATAATTCGACTTTATGTACACTTTGCCTTGTAATTCGGAAAATTAACAAGCAATGCAGCATTAGACTAATTTGGCAAATTAATTATATAAAGGTACGTTACTAATTATCTGGGATATTTCTAAACAATAAATTGCCTTAAAAAACAATAAAAACTAATTACGTGTTTATCTGAAAATGAATTGCGGGCTAAGTTATATGTAATGGTAGCTAAACAAACAGAAGCTTTGAAACTGTACTCAAAAATAGGCATTTAATTAACGTTAAGTGGGAAATCGCTATTTATTACTTTGAAATTTCCATTTAGTTGATAACACACAAATGTTGAATGGCGATAATCGTAATCTACTTCCGGCAGATGAACAAAAATAAATCAGGTCATGACCTGTTCTTGAACTTAAACATTTTGTTTACAAATATCAAATACTAGGTTATCAGTTGCCTGTTTATCTATAAATGAATAAACAAATTAACTTAATATTAATTACAAATAATGACGAAAACTTGATTCATGGCGTTTTCGTCATTAAACTAACCTAACAAAATGAAATATAAATATATACCAGGTGCTATCGTAAAAATGTTAAATAAATTATTAGCAAGACTAAATTACATTAACGTCTAACTAAATTACATGCAACCAAAATAGCTTTTAAGTTGAAGCAAATAAATGACAGTTAAACAGTAAAAGTATTTTGGACTAAATTTTAGGTACACGTTACAGTATCATAAGAATATTTAAATATATTTTCAAATACAGTAGGATGCTGAGAAAAAGGTAAACCATTGGAATTGATACATTCTATTTAATCTTCAAATATCCGGTTTGTAGCTAATTCGTCCCACTTTACGCCGTCATGCAGTTTCATTGTAGATTACAAGCACATCTTTTCGGTGAATTTTCCATAACAGCTTCCATCACCCACATAAAATTAAAATTGTGTAATAATTGAAGGATAAGAAATTGGTAAAGCAGTTAAACCTCTGTCATAAACTGCTAGATCGTATGGAAAACGATCCAAATTTTATTAATAATGATTAGATCAGCACCGTAGTTTATTTTGTCTTTCTGACTGCGTTAACAGTCAACAAGTTGAGGCAACGCTACACACAGCAAGAGATTCATTGAATACCATTTTTCAACACTTTTACGATCACGCAATTTTTAAGAATGGAATAATTTCTTGGCGACCAAGATCACCAGATTTATCGGCTTGTAACTTCCCTTGTGGAGGTATTTCAAAGCTAAAGTTTAGGCCCAGCATTCACAAAATTGTTCAGAGCTAAAGTAGACCATTCGGGAAGAAATTAGTAGAATTTAGTTGAACTTCCTTCGTAGTGTGCTGAATAACTTAGCATCAACGTTAGAAGAATGTTCACAAAGGAACAGGGGTCATCTTGAGAGGTTTATTTTCAAAAAAGGAATTTCTTTTCAGCGTAGATCAAGACGACATTTTCTTGTTTATTTCAATAAAATATTTGTTGTTCATATAATGATTTCGAAATAGCCCATTTTGGAGGTGCACCCTATGCAATAGTGGAAATCAAAGCGAACGTTTAGAGTTTACGTTAGTGTTGACAGTTGAATGCCTCATTTTACAAAGTGGCCAAGAAAATGAAATGCTTCCTACCATAATTAGCATCTACGAAATCACGAATAGCGGAAGGCACAAAAATATTTGGTCTAAAGGTTATTTTGTTGTAAATTTTGTATTTACATTAACATTCATTCGTGACATCTTCCATTTGAATTATCGGAATTAATTACCGTAAGTCGTCGTTGTTTGAAGTCAAGGAAGAGTGATATGTGTTCTTCATTAAACTTAATTTAAGTAAAGTATGCGACGAAGATTATCCCATGTAAAAGCAAAATATTTAGGAACCTTTTTATTTTAAAATTCACCTTCGCCAAGAATATGCAAACGAGTTTCCCGGTAATGTAGACGGAATCAACTTCCATTTGTATTCTAAAATAAAAAACTTAACTGGGTCGAGTCGCAGTTATACTTAGTGAACTTAATGTTAGAATACGTTCACTTTATAATAGAATCTACTTATATCGCGACTATTCGGTGGGAAAAGGAGCATTTGCCAGATGTAGTCCGCATATTTCAATCCATACCCTGTAATTATGTAGTTTTATACAAGATGACGCAATAAGAATGCATGTTCTTGGAATGCGTAATACTTTGAAGGGAAGAGGTCAGCGGCTTCTTTACTTCGCCTGTTACAATGTAAAGATGATCTAGTTTGAGTAGCGATGGAGTTGTGGAACATAGAGCACCGTACTTTTGTCCTTGAGCAGTTTTTTAGAAATAGTGTAGTTTCCGTTCAACGTCTGTTCCGTCAACATTTCAAAGTACCATTTAGTAGGTCGAACTCTAATCGCAACACAATACTTCGATGTGTTTTATCATTTGATAAAACTGAATCCGTTATGAATGGCCATCCTCATACAACTTAAACTCATGAAAATGTGAAAGGATCGGTTACTTAGAGCCCTCAACGCTCAGTAAGATGTCGCGCCCCCACTTTATACCTCCTCTGGTGTTCGCTTCAGCATACCCTAAATAATGATTTCCACTTGCACCCTTACAAAAATAATTATGGTCCAAACGTTACTTGAAGGTGGTTTTGTTCAACGCAGACAATTTCGCGAAATAATGATAAATGTATGCTGGTGATGATGTCTGGTTGCTTATGAGTGATGAGACAGGTACCAATTTAAACGGTTAAGTGACAAAAAATTGCCGTTAGTGGGCAGCAGTGAACTACGTGACAGTTTAGTGCGGCGTTTTGAAAACGGAGATAATTTGACCTTAATTCTTCGAAGACTGAAAGGCTACTGTAACATGGTAGAAATATGGTTTCAACAAGATGGAGCCCATTCAGCAAGAGCTACGATGGAAGTTGTCGACAGATTTTTCCCGACCACGTAATCTCACGGTTTGATGATGTTCCTTGGCCTTCACGGTCACCGCATTTGCAACCACTTTTTATGAGATTACCTCAAATCGAAAGTCTATGTTCAAAAACCTCGTATCCTAGATGAATTAAAACTTTCCATTCGTAAAGAATTCACAGCTGTACCCCAAGAAATGTTAATAAAAGAAATGCTGAACTTTGAAAAGCTTCCGTATGTGCGTCCTGCAAAATAGATTTCAGTTTCCGGACGTAATCTTTCAGAATTAAAATTAAATTAAATAATCTTGCCTACCTATAGAAGCTAGATATATCACAGAATAATTTTGTGAAACTAAATTTTTTTATATTGAAAATTAAGTGTTGCACTCTTTTCAAATCAGTGTGTTCTTTTTCCGCTATGCAGTATTATCATGAAGAATTAGCACACTTTTGTCCACTAATTACCGTTTTTGTCCAATTTTGACAGAATTTCTTAGGCAAAGATGTTGCCTAGCAAGCACTTTGTGGAAATAGCAACTTGTAATCATACAATATAGTTACCATTTGCTTAATTTTCGACCGATGCCGGCGTCACTATGAGGAACGTGCTACGAATGGCTATTTACGTTGAGGCGATTATGATTTCAATACAAGTTTGGCGACTTGAGCTTAGGTTTTGTCACTAACAACAATATGTTTCAAGAATACATAATCTTCTTCGTGTAAGTACGATACTATGATGTTGCAATTTTTTTTGCCGAACAGTCATTTTTGTATTCTATTAATGTTGTGTTAAAATTTGTTGTACTGGTGATATTTGACTTTCCCGGTGTTTCTATAAAGTCACCCTCTAGCAGTAACAACGGCGACGGAGGTTTTGATTTTATATAACGATGCGTGAAATAGGGCTTTTACAGAACTTGTAGCCAAAGGTCACGGCACACATATTTTAATTATTCAGAAATTTACATCAGCATAAAAGGCCATTTAAAGGCTCGATTTTGATATTCGATTGTAAAGGTCCAAACAGAATAAACGCCGGTGATGGCGTTAAACGACGTTTTCCGCCGAGATTGTTTCTAAATGCACGAAAATTTACGGCGTCGCGGGCAGTGCGACCTATACCACGTGTTTATAACATAACCATATAATAGATAAAATAATAAAACAGAAATTGATCTAGAGGAATTCAGCTTAATGTTTTATTTCTTATCTATTAGATATTTTTATTATTGTTGCCGTATTAACTACAGTAGCAGAAAACGACGAAGCTGGT
>JAHWXV010347893.1:0-13541 GCA_024586415.1 Phrixothrix hirtus
TCAGACCTACCCCTACTCTGCCGATAACTTTAGAGCTAGACGGTCAAAGATTTTTTTGTCACGTTTCTAATAAATACACTCATTCAAATTGCTACGTGGAAATTTCTACCTGAGAATATACGTCAAACAAATTAAATATTCTAAAACTAAATGTGTGACGGCACAAAAATATTAATTCATAATTCCATATGACACTGCCTAAATGTTAATAAATATATTTCGCAATTACACGTGCTAAAATCAATGCAACAATTCCTTGAAGTTTATTTCCGAGTTACTTACGTTACGTCACTTACGCACCTAGTTGTATGATGTCGGGTGTTAATACATACAAGAGATTACCTTTAAAATTCTATCTACCTCATTTTAATTTCCTCCTTTTACCAAATAATGGTGGACACTATGTTAAAGGGTGCTTCCAAAATACAATTCCCCAAGAACGGGAGTAGTCGAGAAATTCTCTGCTAAATTATTGACAGCTAAAATAAAGGATTACTACACAATTGTTACTTAAAGGTTTCACATTACTCAACAGACAACTCCTTTCCTAAAATGTTTAACCAGGTTTAAACATGGCCGTACTCGCTATAGTTCAAGAACAAGTCCCTTTGTATTCTCAAAAGGACAGTAACAAACGGAAACGGTTCTCACAAATCCTTACGCTGAGCAAAAATTAACCAATGACATAGTTATATTTTTAAAAGGACCAATAGCGTGATTTATTATCGCGGTAAAGATATCACGAGTGTTATCGAAGTCTAAAAGTTTTGCATGGTAATCTGATGATCTCATTCTTGAAAAATGTTAGTTGGAACTGTTAAAACTTATGTCACCTTTAGAAAAACACGTAGCAAATTATATTTAAATTTTATATGGAATGATTTCTTTATCTAAAATAATTCAAAATGCTTTATCTTATTTAGAATAATTCCTAACAAAACTAAAGAGACTTTTAATGACAATATTCATTAAATAAACAACTAAAATAGGGCTTTCTTATTATTACAGCATAACACAAAGATTCGATTTATCTTATATTCAAATTATTGAACCATGACCGGATTATGAAAACTATGACGCGTTATAAATCCCATACGAGATGTGATCAGAAGATCGATGAATTTAAATTAACCTTATGTTTATTTACTAAATTTAATATATAGATATACGCTTTCCATCGATACACAAGAAAAGTGACAACTCAAAAATCGACGTTTTGAAGATAAATATGAAAATCTATTGTGTAGTAGCAAAAGTGTCATAGACATTATTTCGTAAATTATTCCATAGAGGGAGAAGGATACTAAATATTTTGCAATTTATTCTTATACAACAATTATCAAGAGAAATATCATAATTCAAACAGGGGTGAATGTTTATAATTTAGGCAATTCCATCTACAACAATAACTAAACATATTACTGTATCCTGTTCCAAAATAACAAAACTTTTATAACCAAAGAAAAATTACAATACAAACTTATAATGTCGATTAACTTATTAAAATCGCTTTCCTGAAAAATTATGAATTTTGGGTTGTTAATTTTCTTATGTGTCGAGGAATAGAATGCGATGAATTAAAAGGGCGTTTACAGACCCCTAATTTCATAATCATTTATTAATGTTCGCTTGATAGTAATTAATTTTTCCTGAACAAATAAAAATTATTGCTTCCAATAATTTATAAAATTCGAACGAGAAATTCGCTAGGAAAGGTTTTAAAGCAATCAGAGGAACTTACCACCTCAGGATACGATTTGGTTAAGTCTCACTAAATGTGTATGTACACAGTGTGTCTCCGGATTGACTTCACTATAGGTTTAATGGATCAAAAATTTTGGAATCTCGTTTTGATGTTCTTGGATCCCGGCCTGCTTGGTATAAAAAGAATTTCAAGCACATTTTTACTTTTTAAAATCCAAGATGGTAATGACAATTGAGAAAAAATCATTTTATGTTGAGGTAAAGTGCCATTTAGGTCAATAATACGGCAAAATGTTATTAAGAAAAGTTATTCAGAATATGAAATTATGTCCATACGCAAAATTTCACAAATATCGGATCACTCTGACTAAATCAGTATTTGATTTGTATTCATGCATTGTAACTACAGAAACAAGTATTCTATATAAGTTATCAAAAAAGTTAATGTATAATTCTAATAAAGTATTTTATTAAAAGAAAAAGAAAATACATGGCAATTACTCAATATGAATTCCTCCACGATCGGCACATTTTTCCACTCTAACTCGAAACTCCTCAAATACCTTTGTTATGGTTGTTGCCTTAATTTCATCTATAGCTTCCCTGATTTTTTGTTTTAATAATTGAAAGTTATCAGGAAGATCACATGAATAAACCTTTTGTTTCAAGTAACCCTTTAGATAAAAATCTAAAGGGGTAAAATCAGGCGATATCGCTGACCAATGTATTCGACCATATCGTCCATTCCACCTTTGGTAAAAGTGCTGATTCAAAAATTTGCAACCAGGAGAGTTGAATGTGCTGGACATCCGTCTTGTTGAAAATAAAAATCTTCTAAATTGCTGTTTTCCATAGCAGGTAAAAAAAAATTTTCAAGCATATTCAAATAACGATGTTGGTTTAAAGTAGTATCGAAAAAAGAAAGCGCCAATAATTTTATCATATCTTATTGCAAACCATTCATTTACTTTCTTATAAAGTTGACTGTTAATTATTATACGAAAATGTGGATTTTCATGAGACCAATACCTACACTTTTGCGAGTACCCAACGCCATTTGTTGTAAAAGTTGATTCAAAAATTATTTTTTTTATAAAAATATCTATCTTCCAAAATTTTATCTCCAATCCATAAACAAAGCAGCAGTTGATGACCATCATCTCCAGCTTCTAATTTATGATTGTAAATGGGTTTAAACGGTCGAATTATATTTTCTTGGAGAATTCTGTGTATGTGCGATTTACTTATTGATAATTCAGTAGTCGCTTTTCTCAATGATAGCCGATGATTAATGTTGACGGGGTATCTCACCAATAGTATAGCAGCATCGTCATGATCTTGAACTATTTTCTTTTTCTTTACATTAAGCACGCTTTCAGTTTCTGTAAACTCTTTAGAAGGTTGATAGAAATTGTCACCATTGGAAATTTCTCATGAAACTTATCAATAACATGCGAATAAGATGCTTCTCCCAACCAATAACACTTGATTAGATAAACAGGCTGTTCTAAAGTCAACATTTTAAATTAGGAAGCTAACGAACAAGATTTACAAACAGTAAAAGATAAATAATTGATTCGAAACAGAGTGTTTTAGATTTCATTTTAATCTTAATAATGACAATTGATAATAATTCATTTATTTATTTATACAGAATACTTGTTTCTGTACTTACAAATCAATTATTGATTTAGTCAGAGTGATCCGATATTTATGAAATTTTGCATATGGACATATTTTCATATTCTGAACAACTTATCTTAATAATATTTTGCCATATTATTGACCTAAATGGTACTTTACCTCAACATAAAATGATTTTTTTTCAATTGTCATGACCATCTTGGATTTCAAAAACTAAAAATGTGCTTGAAATTCTTTTCAGATTAAGTAGGCCGGGATCCCAAAACACCAAACCGAGATTCCAAAATTTTTGATCCAATACACCAATCCAGGGACACACTGTATATAAGAGACGGGGGAAAACTTAAAATATGAAACTTCGCTTGTAAAATACGAGGGAAGATCATTATTTATAGTCCTGATAATGTAAGCATTGAAGACACGATGGTATTTCTCATCAAGTAGTGAACAATATGTCTCGAGAATTTAAATGCGAAGGGCACCAGCTGCCTATTTTGGAATGCGGATGGAATTTTATTATATAATTTTTAGAACGTAGATATACAATAGCAGGCGGTTTCTACACCAATTTAATTTCAGAATTGCATGAATATAACAAGTAAACAGGGCGGGGAAAATTGAGGAAAAGAATTTGGCTTCATCAGTACAACGTTCCTGTTTACAAGAGCCAATTGAGGTGTCTGCAATTCAGAACGTAGGATTTTGATTGTTTGAAGATCTTACAAAGTAACAAAACCTGATTCTGATTTTTTTTATTTCCAAAATTAAAAGAATATCTGCAGGGCACCAGGTATAATGCTGATTATGAAGTGAGATAGCAGTAAAAAACTGTTTGGAGGAACAACCACATGAGTTTTTGAAGATAGCTAGATCAAGTACATCGAAGTTGATGTATTGTGTATCTTATGCAGTTTTCAATTCTCTTCAAATTTTCTTGAAAATTTAAAATAAAAAGCCAAAGAAATCGCACAGATGGTACCACTGCTGCTACATGGATTAGTCATAAATCCGCCAGGTATCACCAAAGACGTAAATGAAAATAAACAATGGAAAACTTCAAACGTGACTTTTAGTGTCGAATTAAGTTCTATGAAAAATAAAACGCTATAATTCGAATTTAAAAACTAATGCGAAGGTGGTTATGATATTGAAGCCAAATAAACCCAATTAACTGTTTTATATCTTTATAAAGATTGTAATCGAAGCGGGTAACAAATAGAAAAAGAATGGCTGGGATGTAAAAGCTTTGCATGCGAAAAGGGAAGCTTTTTACTTAATTCAAAATCGACCACTTTATTTAATTTTATCTGCTTTATACATTGAAAGAGTTCGGGCTGTGGGCGAGTGAATATAGTCGTACTTTGACTTATGAGCGCCTGAAGTTTACATTACAAGTTAGGCTTTGAAATGTAAGTGATAAATAAAGCAACATGTAACAGAATATTGCTTTTAAAAGACTTGAATATTAACAAGTTTTAATTAATTTAAATGTAATCCTGATTGTTTTAAATAATCTGCAATGCTATCAAAATAAATTTTATGAAGCAAACAGAATTAAAATAACACAGGATAAAATATTTAGGATAAAATAGAAATAAAATCATACAACAAAATATATTTTTAAGCTAAATTAATTGCTACCTAGCAGATGTGCTTTCTTTTCAATTGTCATTTTCACTCGTAATATTAATTTTTTTCCTCATAAAAAGTCTGTAATTATCATCGTAGACAATAGTCGTCTCAGGGCTGAGCTCTTGGATAGCAGAAGCTCAAAAGAAAACTATCTCGTCAAAAATTATCACTTGATATATGAATACCAACATTGATAAGAATCAGCAAATAAAATCATTACGCATATTAGAGGTCATCAAAAAATTGGTAAAAATATACCACTGGATAGAGACAAAAATGCATATGAACTCAAAAACTCAGATCTAGGTTCAAAATTTGCCAGTTCCAAGCGATGGGGAGGTTTGGTAGCCCATTGAGGAGATCTATTAGTTATTCAGGATAACTCCTAGAATTCTTTAGGACGGCTACCACAACTTAGAAGAAAAATTCCGATTTCGAAAAAGATCTTGGTTCAGGACTTTAACAGACATTTTTTATGTTCGGTTTTTCAGACTTAATTATTAAGAATCACCTGGGAATTCCAGAACCGATAACAGAAACAAATATTCTTCCAATAAGCTCTTGCTAAATTAGGACAACGGAAAAACTGCACAACAAACATGGGTTTTGAGCAACATAAAATACGTGTGCAAGTGTGAGTTGAGTTCAAAAGAATGGTACAGGAAAACGTTGAAGAGTTTGTTTCGATGGTAATAATTGGTGATCAAACTTGGTTTCGGCATTTTGATTTTGAGAGTAAGCAACAAACTTGGTGTGGGAAATTCCATCATCACTAAAAAGTTAAAAGTAAAATGGTGGTCATTTTATTCCTTGATGTCAATGTGTATACCTT
The DNA here is from genome assembly GCA_024586415.1 of Phrixothrix hirtus. Classification (NCBI taxonomy): domain Eukaryota; kingdom Metazoa; phylum Arthropoda; class Insecta; order Coleoptera; family Phengodidae; genus Phrixothrix; species Phrixothrix hirtus. Next base: position 5,813 of record JAHWXV010347893.1, read on the forward strand.
TGGGTTTCTTGCAATTTACTCATAAATGGCGGATCCCATTGAAAAATGGAAAAATGAATATTGTAAAGCACAGTATTTGCAATAGTTTATCAAAATGTTGTACTACCGCACCCTACTCTAACAAGGTAGTATTGTAACATGCATCTGAAATTAAGTACAAAATGCCTTTACTGTATTACTCATAATCTATTGCTTCAATTGAAAAGCTATTTTGTTTCTTTGAAATTTAGTTACACGTTAATGTAATTTAGTATTGCTAATGATTTATTTAATATTTCATGATAGCACACTATGCATATTTATATTTCGTTTTATTAGGTTAGTTAATGACGTAAAACGCCTTGAATTAAGTTTTCATCATTATTTATAATTAATATAAAGTTAATTTGTTTATTCATTTATAGATATATAGACTTCTGATAACCTAGTAATTGATATTTGCAAACAAAACGTTGAAGATCAAGAGCAAGTCTTGACTTGGATTATTTTCGTTTGTCTGCCGGAAGTAGATTATGATTATCAACGTTTAGTATATATTTGTTATCAACTAAATGGAAATTGTGAATCAATAATTAGCAATTTACCGCTTAACGTTCATTAAATACATATTTTTGAGAACAGTTTCATGTCCGCTATCTATCTAGCTATTCGTGTATATAATTTAATCCATAATTTACTTTCAGATAAATGCGTAATTAGTTTTTATTTTGTAAGGCAATTAATTGCTTAAAGATACCCTGGCTAGTTACTAACGTATCTTTACATAATTAATTTGCCAAATATACCATTTTACTGGACTGTTTATGTTTATTTTCCGAATTACGAGGTGAAGTGTACATAAAGTCGAAATATGCTTGCTTTGGAAAATCATATAAATACAAGGTAGAAATTCGAATTTTTAACAGTCCATTCTTCTCCTTCAAATGAAGAAGGTTTCGAATCAGACTTTTGAGAAACGCTCTTAAAGCAAACCCATTATAATATCCGTCCGAGACGTAATATTTAATTTAAACATTAGATTAAATATTGCCAAGCCATTTAGTATTCGTTATTACGTAAGGAGTTAATGGAAAACGTTTATTAAAACCAGGATCTCAGCTAATTAAATTTATTAAAGGCGTAAATAAATTTATTTAATTTAAATTCATTAACTGAGAAACAATTCATAAGAAATTGACAAGGTTAGGTTATTTTGTCCACACGTATTTATACCGTTTGCAATCAAGTAATAATCGTTGAATTAAATTTGGTTATTAGCGACATCCTTACCTGCAATTAACATCCCTCGATGTTTGAACAAAAGGTCGGGTAAATTAAACCTTTTCACGATTGGAAAAGCAGCTTTGTTGTTCTTCCCAGTCGGAATTTCGTTCGACGCCTTCTTTGAAAGATGTCGGTTTCCCACCACATGTACCAATAATCCCTAAAACTGTTAATAAGCGAACAATTAGCACTGTAGATATCAACACGAATTAATATAACGGTAAAGCAAGGTATAACCATTGTCATATAGCTATATAGCCATATTTGATAAACAAACTAATGCGCCGAAGTCATCGATTTTCGATCAAAACAAAATTAACGCATTTATACGACCTCTATCGCAATACCAAATAAAGGGCTGCAGTACACTTTTGTTTTGTAAAGGTTGTTAACTAGACTAAAATTAATTTTGAAATAGACGTTGTACAAAATAGCTTCTTTTATGAAGAATCTTTATTTATAATGTTAATAAATATAAATATGTTTAAATTAATATCTGTACAGAATTTATAACATGTATTTTTAAAGTATAAATACAACTGGTTAGTAAATAAATCTCATTTTAAACTGAACTGTCTTAATCATTACGAAACTTAAGAAATAAAGTTTCTGCAAAGTAATAATCAAATTCACTTGTATACAGGAATTAGAATGCAGCAGTAATTGCATAGTAAAGTATTTAATTAAAATGTTTTGATCAGAATTAATGTTTGAAAAGCAAATACAATAACTTTTCATAACAGAAATTCATTTTTAAAAGCATTCATGCTGAAAACCGTACTGTAGTTTACGATCAAGTAAAATATACAACCTATGTCACAGGTGAAAGTGTTGTACAATCCTTCTAAATCCAAACCAATCCTTTTCGATAACCCTTTCTGTAAATATTCCCACATCCCGCTTTACTTAATTGACAAGTTAGTTGTAGATGAGTAAAATTTTCATCAGGTTTATGCAACCGATACTGCATAGCTTGCCACAACGAACTAGAAGGAGCCTGCATCCTAATCTACTGACCCGGACCCACTCTTTGACTGAAAGCAACTCGAAGCATTATACGCAGACTTTGTACATCAGAGAGCAGGTTTGAATGTACCAAATATTTACCGTTAGAGTATTACAGAAGCTTACTAAACATTTCCCTGTAACAGGCTAGATTTTACGCTATGATAATATACGATCGCACATTGCAAATATAGCCAGGGAGTATCTCGTCGAAATCGAAGCGAAATGCGTATTTCATCTATCCTATAGCCCGGACCTTACTCCTTCTGACTTTTTTCTTTTCTTCAGAGCGCAGAAGCGCCTTCATGTAAGGCGCTTCTACTTCTATTCTAAAGGATTTCTCAAAGAATTGCATCTAGCATGTTTTTGAAGAACGGCAGATATGGTGGGAAAAGTCATTGCAACCAATGGGAATTACTTATAAAAATGCTATCATCAGTTGGAGACTGAATAAAGGTATGGGGTTAGAAAAAATTATGATCGTTCAGCCCTCGTAAATTAAAAATGTTACAATTTGAAATAAACGAGTCTTTTATTTTAGCGCACCCATACTTTAGTTTTTTGGTTTTATCTTTAAGGATTTTATGATGCATACACATTTTTGGACTCACAATATAGCAAGGTGTCCATTTAATAATGATATATTGAAACTTGATACACCTTGTACTGTCAGATTGGAAAAATAAATACTATGTGGCCAAATGTGTATGCCTTTGGGTATTTTGGAATTTACTTATAAATGGCGCGTCCTATTGAAAAATGGGAAGAATGAATATTGTAAAGCATAACATTTGTAATAGAATCAACTGTTCAGAAAGTATACGCTACATAAAATCAACGCCCTGTTTTATATTGTTACGTATATACTACGAGAACCGTGTTTTCATGGGCGATCTCGGGATACTTTGGATTTCGCACGCTAGGTAAGTTTGCTTCAATACTCCATTAATCAGTTGTCCGATGGCTGTTGTCGCTTTACTGTACTGATTGTTTCTGTGCGTCTCTTTAAGTTTCTCTTTGAGTTTTATGACGATGGCTCACGGAGAGCAAGGAAAATGCTTGAAATGTTTTCTGTTGAGTAAAACTGCAGGTGAATTTTTAGCTGTTAAGAAAGAAGAACTGGGTTAAACAAGGTCTCCGGGCGGTTTTTGCGATTCAAACAGTGAAAAATGTCTCTGGAAGATGGGCCACGTTGAGGGGCGGAAAGAATTCGTAAGTGATTAATTAAGGTTGTCGAATGACCATTGATGAATTAACCGATATAAATTTTGTCAGCTGGAGCTCGTACCAGCGGTTTTGTGGCTGAGGATTTGAAGATAGGGAGTATTTCAGCAAAGTTTGTCGCTCGTTTAATGATGAAAGATTATACACATAATCGAGTGAATGTGAGCACTGATTAGAAATGGATGTTGCAAAGTGAGCAAATTTTTTTAGAGTGACAAAATGTGGTGCTACGGTATGGCTGAAGTGAAACAAGCTTTAATCTAGTAAACGACTCCACACTCTTAAAGACCAAAAAAGGCACGATAAGTGTGCTGATTTGTTCTTTTGATGTTTGTGGGATAGTATATAACAATTTCGCCTTCCCTTGACAGATGGCTTATCAAGAATTTTCCTTGCAAATTTTAAGTCCTTTTCGGGAGACTGTGGGAGTGAAATGTGCAGCAATTTTTGACTTATAGTGCATAAACCTGATCTTTCACACTCCTTATTTAGCGGATCTGGCACCATGTGACATTCTTTGTTTCCTCGCACCAAACGCACCCTTGAAGAAAGGCATTTAGATCATGCAGAGGGGGTGAATAGGAAATACTATCAAGCTTGAGGAATTCCAGAGATGTTTCTTTTAAGTCCTTTTATATTAAACAAAGGGACACATTTTCGTGCTGTAGTTGATATTGGTATTATTCAATATCTTACGAATTCCAGTAATAGACACATTTAAAATCTTGGCCTTCATCTTCAGTACTATATTTAATAGCTGAAATTTTGTGTTCAAATCATTTATTTCTTCCTAATTGAAATAGTTCTGTATTCTGAACATGTTTGTACATCAGATGTTCCAGACCAGAAACATGACTATTATAACAGTATTTATTCATAATTTTATTAAAATTGAGGGTATTCTTAAACAAAATATATCTAGAGTAACTTTTATAGCCTTATTTCTTCAATGAAAACTGATTTTGAATAATGATCAAAAATTCGAAGTTACGTTGCCGAACTGTGTTCAAGTGAGTTTTCTTTTAGTTACTAGTTTCAGGAGCAAACGTTTCCATACTCAGGACAATACTTATAATTAATTTAAGGAACATTGTAATGTAAAATTGTATATTGTGTAAATAAAATAATCTTGCTCAAGGGATATTAAATTAAAATATGATGTGATTATGAATAAATAAGGACAATACTAAGTGCAGTTTAAAAGTATAAAACAGTCCATAAAATATATTTTTTAATTTGGCCATGGATGCGTCTATGAAATAAATAACTAAATGGAAAAGTAAAAGAACTAAATCAACTATTAAAAATGCAATAATAAAATTAAAAATATACCAAAATCTAAATACGAAGTCAAACGGTTTTAAATAAAAGATAATTATTAATTGGCACAAAATAAGCCTTTGCAAAAAAACCAAAAATCTAGAAAGTTGTCAAAGGCTTTAAATTAACTCAATCACTGAACAAGATATGTCAGAACCAATAAATACAAACGCAACTTTTCGGAGAAAATCTATCTTGGTTATTAAGCAGAATGAAATGGATACATCAGCTTGACAATTCAACTACAAACAATGGACTATAGAACATATTTAGTACCAAGATTTTCCATATAAAAATATAGCAACAATATCAAAGATTAAAGGTAGGTGTGCATATGGTTGCCTAAGTAAAAGGATACAAAATATCAAGAAGATACAATTTTGGTTAATTACTAAAACAGTAGATGTCAAATGTGCGTAAAAAGGAATAAAATGAGAAAAATGCGATTAGAAGCGGAATGTTGTGTGAGTATATTGAAAAATTAGCAAAAATAATGGAAATGGGTGGAAATGCAAAATTCAAGTAAAAAAAAATTGTTGTCAGACAACACAACTTTCTCTTATGTACCTAGATATACAAATATGTAAATGTCCACGATTGATTAAATTATTCTTTACGTTTATTTTGGAAACGATAATTGCAATGGTCACCTATCCAAGTTACCGGACACGCAAAACCCTGCTTAACTTTAGAGATATTCTCTGATAACTCATTTCAACGCATTTTTTCAGAAAAACTGTTAAGTTCACGTAAAGGGGCATTAAATACATAATATCCGTAGTACATTTAAAAGAAATGTTTTAGATGTTTTCAAGAAAACGCAGAAAAACTTAAAAGTCGCAAGAACAAAATGACACTTTCGGTGATTCGATTTTAACTAAATTTTTGACGTCTCATGTGCAGAAGATAGAAAACTTAAAAATATAATTACATTCTTATATAATGTTTAGTTTTTGAGATATATTGTTCACAATTGATACATTAAGTACTTCTGGTTACTCGATTTTAGAAAATTTATTAGGGAAACTGCTTAGTTCTTATGAAACGAAATGAAATAGCTAAGAAATATACTAAGTTTTAAGAAAATGTTTAGAGTCGATTTCAAGAAAATCGCAAAGAATGTAAATTCGGAAAATATCTAAAAATTACAGAAATAAAGTGGAACTTCCGGTTATTAGATTTTAACCAAATTAATGATTTGGCGTATAAATGTAGTTATAACCACAAACATAAATTTCCATTCAGCTAGGACTTTTAGTTCCAGATTTATTTTATTTAGAGTTAACAGTGAGGATACTTCCGGTTACGAAAAAGCCTAAATTATATGAAAGATCATTAAATGGTCAAGAAATTTAATAAGTTTTAAAAAAATCGTTAGAGCCGATTTCGAGAAATCGTAAAAAACGAAAAATTCGGAAAATAACTTAAAATAACAGAAATAAAGTGGGACTTCCAGTCATTCGATTTTAACTAAATTCATAATTTAGCATACAAAGGTAGTTAGAACCTCAAATATAAATTTTCATTTATTTAGGACTTCCAGTTTCATAGTTATTTTATTCATAGTTAATGGTAACAGTACTTTCGGTTACTCGTTTTACGGACATTTTTCTGAGAAACTGTGTTAATTATATGAAAGGTCATTGAATGTTTAAGAAATACAGTAAAAGTAAAAAAAATGGTTAGAGCTGATTTTAAGAAAATCACGAAAAACCAATAAATCACACGACTAAAGTGGTACTTCCGGTTATTGAATTTTAGTGAAATTGTTGCAGTGGCGTACGAGAATGGATTCAAACTCAAATTTCGTTTATCTAGATGCACGCACGCACGCATGCACGGCCGTACGCACGCACGCACCCACACGCGCAAGCACGCACGCACGCACGCACCCACGCACGAACGCACGCACGCATGCACGCACCCACAAAGTACACACGCATACACACACACACACACACACACACACACACACACGCACACACACACACACATAAACACACACACACACACACACACACACACACAGACAGACCAATTCTTAAAAATACGATTTTCAGACCCAGGGGAACCGAAAACGCGTATTTCCGCTAAATTTTGACATCGAAAATTTTGGACGATAACAATACTTTCTGTATAATATATTTCATATAGGTAAGGGAAAGTAAAAATGGATGCAGGGCGAAAAGAAATGAATTTAAAATTGTTAGAGAAAATCAACGAAAATATAAAAATGAGAAATGAAAATAAAAATAAAAGAGAAAGAAGATATAATTCAATCAGCGAGTAAATTTTTAAAAAAATATACTGGCCGCCATAAATAAATGAACACCTAGTATACTTTCATAAATTCTAATGAAACTTTCAGGAAGTTGTATTTATTTCGTACTAAGAAATGATGAAAATTCCAACATGACATAATTACTATATCAACACTAATAATCAGGTTAACAGTTAACGTTTAACACTGACAACAATGCAAACAATTTTTTCTCTGTTTTTGACGTTGCGTACCTAAGTGTCATTGTTAACCATACTTAATGGTTTGGTTAGTCTTAGAGTAAAGTATAAAATATTACCTCTTGTTTAACGCCATACAAATTTTCGTCAATGAACACGACAGAATAATCGACCTTCGAGAGGCGGGTTTATCTATTTGTGATGTTGCTGCTTGTGTAGGACGCGGTGTTGCTACTATTGATCTATGTTGGTGAGGATGGACACAAAACAATGAAGATCGATGTCAATAGTCTGGGCGTCTCAGACGAACACCTGTTTGTGAAGATCGTGCTCTTCGAGTTGCGGCTCTTTAGAATCGTTTGTCACAAGACGAAATCGCAATAACGCATGTGGCAGAAATACCAGTGTTTTAGCGACGGCCGGCAAAGCTACAGTGGAGCGAGGCGTGGTTCTCCTA
>JAHWXV010347950.1:0-10540 GCA_024586415.1 Phrixothrix hirtus
CAAACACGTTACCGTTTCACAATGTTAATTAGTAAATAACAAGTCTACAAATCAGAAGGGCTAGTTTCAATACACTGACCAATATAGTTGGTTAGGGATGCTCATTAAAGGTTAATTCAATTATAGGGAAAATTGTCTACCTTATTTAGAAGTCCTAACTTGAAATATACGAGTGTTTCATCTTTTGGGATATCTTCGTTGGGAGGAAATATAATTTGTTTTCTTCAGGAAGCAAGCGTGTCGCCTTGCCGCTTGTAGAAAAAAAATGAAAGCTAAATTGTCTTCGGTATCTTCTCATTTCTATTTTAATTTGTTTTCTGAAAACTTCTACTTCAATGATGTGCCCTAATTTTGAGTCCATACCTTTAGTTTGTATGTGCTAAAGTACCATCGTAATTTAGACAAATATTTTAGTAGGGTCTAATACGACTGTCATAGTAAAAAATCGTGTATGTCTGACATACTAATTTGGCAATCGACGAGAATACTAGGTAAGAATATTTAGAGAAGCGGGGCTGAATGAAATATTTATAAAAATACGTAATGTATGACAAATATTTTTAGCGTGAATACGAGTCATTAATTTCTAAATTACCTAAAATTAACAAAATTGCTTTTAAAAAGCCATCTATCAAATGAGTCAACTTTTTTTAATTAACAAATCATACATTACATTAACGAGCTTGGTTTCATAACTTTTTTATAGTTAAAGGTGAACAAATATCTGTGTCCATGTTTCTCTATATCTAATAAGGCAAAAAGCCGTGTATTTGGAAAATTAATCCACCATTTCGGCTTAGGAAATTGGTCGGAACAAAATGTGTGCACCAAAAATTTGTAAATCTGCGGATACAAATTTCCTGAAAAAGGAGTCAGGGCTATCGGTAAAAAAGGTGCTATATCGCGATCTTTAAGCATTCTTTAACTGCATTTGAAATTTGTGAGCAACATGTTAAAAATTACGTCACGATCCATGTACGACGAAGGAATTTGAAATTTGATTTTATACATTGCACAAATGATACTCTTATCGAAATAATTATTCAATAAAACAATCATAGAATTTATTAGTCATACTGTTATTGTAATTATACGAACATAAAACTTGTTATTGATGATTTAATCTATGACTAAAGCAGCATTCTTAGTTATTAACTAATCTCAGACTTTTAAAATCATAAACAAGGTAATCGGGTTGAGTTTAATCACTAATTGCTTTAATCGAATTTAAAGAATGCACAATCTCAAACAATAAAAAAGAAATTTTATGGATGTAATTTAATGTCCGTAGTAGATTTATTTTATTACTTCAACACTGTTTTATAAATAACTAATCATTTATAATGTTTCCAGCAATTTGCGTTTCTTTGGCACACCCAATATTTCAAACTTCAGAAATTAATTTTGCTATAATAGAGTGCGTTTTAAATACTTACCAACTGTTCCTAGTGATTCCAGAACAACGTTAAGAAAAAGTAGGTAAACTAAATTATCGGTCGAAATATTTTTCATTTTAAAGACAGAAATGCACAAGCAGTTTTGGGTTGATATCGAATAAAAAATCAAAGATTTTGGAACGTCAAACATTTCCAGCACTATTTGCATTTAGACTTGTCTTTGATCATTCGCAACCAGAACAAATAGCATTTATGCAGCTTACAAATTTTCTTCTTGTCATATTTTAGACATAGATATGAGATATTTAGTAAGTACAAAAATTCAGGAAAAAAGAAAGGCAGTTATAAAATGCCAAAAATGTACGTCTCTAAAATAAAGAAGGAAATTTAAAATGCCAAAACTAAATTTTTCAGGAACTTAAATGTAGAGAAACTTTGTACAAACAAAAATGAATCAAAACAATGAGAAAAAAATGTTACGGAAGTACCAAAAAAGATTATCTAGAAGAAATGTACCTTATATGCGGTGGTAAAATGAACTACCAGCCTAAACATTTCAAAACTTGGAGCTGCAAATTTTCAGGAAGTTACCAAAAACACAAAGTCGGAAAAAGGAAAATATACAACATTTTCTGGGCGCAACCTGACAGTACAAATAGAAGGCAAAAGTTCATTGCCATAAGTGGTATCAATAAAAATACTAGTGAATGTTAGTACTACTTTACTTAATGCTTAATGTTATTTCCAGCGTTCGTTTGTTTTAAAATAAAGTAGTGAAGGGAAAGGTTTTCCCAGCGAAAGACTTAGTGGGAAAGGCAAACACGATCGGGTAGTGGTCAGAATGTCTGTATCCAAGCTTAAAGAACGCGAGGTCAAACACAGCCAGGGTCGAAATTTTTCAGTGCAATCGTGCAATGAGGTTGGCATGTTGAAGTCCCTATTGGGGGTTGGCACCCCTCCAGGTTTAACTAAGTTCAGGTAGGATGGCGAAACGACAATAGCAGTTGAATCTGTGGTAGCAAAGAAAATTTCCACATCCCGAAATCTTGGGCACAACAAATGAATACAATTTGCTATCGTCTTTGGTCGAAATTTCCTTAATAATCTTAAAAATACGAGGATAAAGTCTTTCACGGAGGTATTATTGAAAATATGCCTTAGTAATTTGTTCAAAAAATTTCGGTTTTACTAAAAACTGTTACAAGACAAATTTGGAAGCCTCCTTTAAAAAGGTGGCGAAAATTATGTAAAATTGTTACCAAAAGAGTCACTATTGTCAACACCATTTTCAGAAATGTTCCGAAAATCAACATTCTACAAGGCCAGTTATTTAAAAACCGAATATACGTGATGGTCAAAAGGCGACGATGCTCCTAGTGAGTTTTGTTCTGTACGAAGAACTTTCACCGCGAGACGTCACGCGTCACATGATGCACATTACGCTAGCGTACATGCCGCTCAATCGCCAAAACAGAAACGAGTAAAGATAAGTAAACAAATTAATATGCACTGAAAGCAGTGAACCTGACATAAGTGTACATATGGCATAAGCGGTTGCTAGGGTGCTACCTTCGATTAGTAGCAATTATACATAGATTGCTTTGATCGGCGTCTCACTGTGGATCTCGTTGCGGCAAAAGTGGACTTGAGTTGCGTTAAAATCCATCACATCATGAATATGCTTAAATACCGAAAGTCTGGGCAGTGGTTTTCGTTCACCTTGAAAGCGGTCAAAAGAACTATCGCATGGTCATTGCTGTGCCGTGATATTAGATACAGGCTGACTTATTTTGTCACGTATTGTGCCAGGCGATGAAATGTGGTACCATTATTTTTGTTCCGAAATAAAGAATCACAACAATCAATGGTAACACGTTCACTACAGTGCGAGTAAAGTAATGATGACATATTTCAATCAACATGGACCATTCCTGGAGTTCTGTTAACGAAGCAAAACGCCTTAAACTGTTTTTGAACAATCTCCAACTGCACACAGATGCCTTGAATTTCGAGGAAAGACGTACCCTTAAAGGTCAACGATTCATGTCAGACGATGATGTGAAGACCACGGTTCAATGATACCACTAGGCATAATCCAGACAGTCTTAGGTTTGTCTCAGTTCACAGGTGCAACAACTACGTATAGCTTGAGCCAAGGTCAGTGAATTCGATTTTTAAATTACTGACTCTAAAATGAAATTTAATTTAGAAAAGAGGTTCTTACAATTCTTCTCAAAAATTTCCTACGTACATAGTCAAAAGCAATTTTCTCAAATAGCATTGTTTTTATTTTATTTGAAGTTATTCTATTTGCCTGAAATGGCGCCATGTTGAAAAAGTGAAACTTGTTATTATTAAAATCGCTAGATATGAGAGGACAAACTAGTACTCGCCAAAAATTGTATCATCCAAGATGGCAAAACTCTCAAGCAATGAACTTAGTGCACAAGGTCTTCAGTTTTTTACCTTTAAAAAGTGTTTGTCTGATAAAGAACAAACAACAGTGTTTTAGACAGCCAAAATAACGCTGCTACCTAATCTATATATGTCACTAAAATTCCCCCCATAGGCGTTATATATAAAAATGCCAATTATCATCAGTAAATTAACCCTTCACTTTAAATCACAAACTATTTCTATCCAATATTTTCATAAGAGGAAGTTTTAGAAAATTAAAGTTTCATTTTGGCAGTTCTGGAATATTCAACGAGTAAAGAATACTAAGGAAGTTTTTAGTTTTGAAATACTACCTGTAGTAAACGTCATCATTGTTAATGGTGTGTGTAATTTATTTGCTTACTGTGTATACATAATAATGTAACGCGTGTCCCAGAAGCTTTGGAATTAACTCTTACCATGACTTTGACAAGGTAGGTCTTTTCTTATTTCACACACATATTAAAATTGAAATGTCAAACAACAAATGTAATTTTTATTAGTTGTCACTGATTATTACAATGTTCACACAAGAACAAAAAATATTTATTGTGGAAAGTTTTTTACATATGACCGACGTATGTGTGAACATTTTCTAGTTTCAAAAATAAGAAATAGATAGTTGGTAATAATATGTAATGATGAGTGACAAGTAATAAAGATTACATTTGAGACGAGTTTCTTAATTCATCATAGATGCATCACTGAAACTGCTGACGTCATTTATGATGAATCTCGGATTATTTTGTTTTGTGGTATATTTAGAAACCGAACGGATGCAACCCTGATGTAATAGATATAAGAAACAAAGTTTTTTTCTGCCAAATCATAAAATATAAAAATGAATAGGGAGATATAGTCATATTTGACACATGTGAATATGAAAATAGTTCTATTAAAGAATTAATAAGCAAGAATAACTGAGAGGTTGTGTTTTAATTCGCTATCCCCCACCCCTATCTATCTGAAACATCAGCTTTGAAAATTGATGGAATAGGTGAGCTCACCATAAATCCATCAGATAATTGAGAAACGATTTTGGCAGCACATCAGTGTTTCACCGGTTAAATTAGAAACGTTTGTGATGCAATCTGATGTATCAGATGCTGCATCTGTTGAATTAAGAAACTCGCCTTTGTTAATTTTAATAAGTGTATGAAATAAGAAAAGACCTGCTTTGTCAAAGTCATTGCAAGAGTTGATTTCAAGCTTTTGGGACACATGTTATATTGCTACATATGTATTTCGTAATATTAAATTTGACATTTTTAATACATAAGCACAACATGTCACTGCCGCCATCATGGTTGGTCAATTTGGATACAATTTTACGTGTTTAGGGCGTTTCCTTAGTATTCTTTATACGTTAGGTCTAGTAATTTCTATGCACATATATACATATATAAATTTTGAGAAATGGGAATAAACTTGACAGCATTGGATTCCCTAGATGATTTTAAATTTTTAAGGCGCACGTTAAACTGTTGCTCACACGATCTTCTATTTTCGTGGCATAAAATATTTCGTAAATAAATGGCTTTATTATAAGTATAATTGAATGTTAAAACGTTGAAATTTCACCATTGTGGAAAATTTTAAATTCTGACGAATGATGTTATGATGGCTCTAACCAAACTATTTCAATCGCTAAGTAAACCGGTTTATCGTTCAATTTTATCGGTACAACCAATTATAGAGTTCCTCAAAACTAAAGTATTGCAAGAGTAAAATATTTCGCAAAAATGGCCAATATAAAACTATAATTCTCTCCTTTAGGTATTGTTTAAGATAAACAGGGCTCTGTTATAAATATAAAAATAATTACTGCTTTGTAACTAAACAAAGGCCTCTTCTACGTTGCCTGTTGCGAGAAATATTACAATTGAATGGTATATTTTCAGATATACAGATTTAAAGTTACATAGGCCCTGTTATTCTTGCATTGATGTTCGAAATTCATACAATGTGCTTAAATTACTATTATTTAGGTGGTTACTTTATGATAAAAGTGAAAGTTCTAAAATAACACAGTGTTTTAAAAAAAACCACAGTTATGGGTACCTCTTAAGTTCAAAAAGATATGTGTACATACATTCATAGTCGAGGTACCACACCCATTGTTATAAAGGTATTATTTTAACATAATTTTCGAAATAACATTACGTAATGTTTATCAAAAAAATTTTAGACTGTGTTAATTTTTGAATTAGGTACTAATGAAAAATCGTTTGGACTCTAATAAGACTTGCCGTTCTTACTTAAATCTACCATCTTAGAATTTTATAGGTGTGTCCATACTCCTAAACGACCTTAAAAGTTGCACATAATTAATTTTCTTGTAAAGTTATTTCTTAAAATTTTTTGGTAGTGTTGTGGCAACCAAAATTAAAAAAAAAGATATTACAACTTTTAAATAAAAAATGGTAATGAACTAAGTAGGTGTGTGAGTAAAGGTTATTTAATTACAAGAAATATGTGGGTCGTGCGTTAAGTGACCAATTATATTTGATTCAAGAAAACGGATAGAAGACAAAATTATATAAACATTCCGCCACCTTTAAACCGTAACCAATAATTCGGCGGTATTGGTCACCCAAACAAGTTTTACTAGTTAATTTAAAACTAAAGCTTTAAAAGTTATTAAAATTCTGCAAAAGTCCTAAAGCAACTTACCGAAAATTATTAAAAGTAATCCCTTAAATCCAGAAAAAACTACCGTACACTTTAAAGTAATTTAAAGTAACACCTAATTACAATTCTAAACACATTCACATGACTTACGGTATATTTTAAATAAAACACACCTAACACTTGTTCACATCCACAAGTTTCATGTACACTTCGAACCGGGCACGTCGAATGTTAACTGCCAACATTCTACCATGAGATTATTGAAAATACATCCCGCATTATTTTACTTCACGGCGATGAATTGCATTGGCGGACTTCACTCACCTTTGCCCACCTTTCCCCCATTTATACATATGATTTGTTCTTTTACTCTGCGGTCTAGCCACTAATGGCTTCGGTTAGCGTGTTACGGAATTTAAGAATTAAATAACAAAGGAAGTCGTATTTTTCAATCTTTGCGTAATACCATTGATTAAAAGACTTTTAATCCATGCTAATACATACATTGGAAAACCTTTTATCACTAGCAGTTTATTTTAATACCGCGGGGAGATTTACTCTTGCTGCTAAACAACTTCGATCCCTTTTTCATTGCATTTCGATAAAGAGATGCGCCACTCTTGCTTTTAAAATATTTAGTATGACCTCACACATTCTTTGATTTCAATAATTACGTATTATTTAAAAGCTGTTAGTATATATTAAACACCAGTGGGTGCGCTAGTTAAATACATATTCGAAAGCCAATGTTTCATTTATTTTCATACAAATCAGCATCAGAGAAAAGAGTAGTAACTAGAAACGACTGATGTTCTAACTTGAACGGCGCTTTTCACTTTTTAAATTGTTCCAATAATTTTACCCTCAATTCCTACTGGGGGTCATTGAACTTTAAACGTCAACTTTGATCTACCATTTTGAAACTATCCAGCGGTATAGCTAGGAAAAAGTTACGGGGGTGCTTCTAACTTATAAAGCAGTTAACCTAGATAACCAAATTTTGAAATCAGGAAATTTTATTATTTTCGTTAACAAGGGAAAAAGTTTGGACGGCGCTGCAGCACCCTGGCTACTCCTGGGTAAGAACAATTAATCGCAGAATTGCTTTCTAGTCTATAATGTATTAAAAATCAAACATTTTATATTATTTATATGACAAAAGGCGCAGAAGTTTTCAAAAAGAAATTTTAAACGTAACAGGTGGTTTTAAAAAATTATCTCTATTCCATCGTTTATACTATAAATAGTTATCAAAGCGAGTTCGAGTGGTAATTCCTTTTAATAAAATTTATAGGTAAGATGACATGAAATGTCTCCACAATGTTCGCGGACGCGGTAGGATACAAACAGAGGCGGATTTAACGCCGAGCATACCGGGCGCGCGGACTAGGCCCCGACTTCTGAAGGGACTCGCAAAACCCCAGCTTTACACTTTTTTCTAATAACACCAAGTTTGCTTTTTATGTACATCCAGGGCACTGACCTCAATCCTTTGCTGGGTACAAGTTACGTGATGCATTCAGCGACAAAATAAGTTTGAGAACCACTGTAGCTATACTAATAAGCATATATTTTAAAATAATAAAATAAATAGAGCAGAAATAGTGTCAGCGAAAAGGAAGGAAGCGAACTAATATTGGAAGTCCTTCGTTATTTCGACCACGCCAGCTTCGCCCGGTGGTTAACATGTTTGCCTCTGCACCCAAGGGAACCGGGTTCAAACCGATCGAAACAATTCTAGCGGAGCAAAATTAAGAAAACGTTTTCTTTTCAGATAACGAAGTAAAATCGTAGGTCCCGTGGCGGTAAAATTCCTCCAGATTCGCCAAATGACTAAGCAATTCTAGCAAAGAGACCAAGGGAATTTCTGCAACTCAAAGCCATAAAAACAAATAAACAATATCAAAACATACGAGTGGTTATAAAGGGCATCCACGGAAGTGTGTCGATAGACTCGCGTTGACTCCCGACTTCTATGTGACGAAAGGAACCTTCTAGCCAAAGACTTCATAAAATATCTACTCTTCTGTAGTTTAGAGCTGAAGAAAAAAAATATTTCAAAATATATTGACAAAAATAGGTATGCGTGAAACGAAAAGAAATATTTTATTTCATTTTTGCCGAACATGAATAAATGAGACATGCTCAAGTATTGTATTGATAATAAGTAAGTCCTACCTGCAACTACGAAATATAAAATTCAGTTCCTTCGACAACTTCAAATGAGAAAACTAGCACAGGCAGATAGAAAACTCATCGCCTAAATGTAAAAGCTTGGTCTACCAAATTATTTAGCATGCCAGGTTCGTTCCGTGTTCTTCAGCCCCATCAATTTCAAACGGGAAAGTAAGAACAAACTTTTTCGTTCAATTTTTTGTATTTAGTACTCGTTTCGTCAGTTTAATTCAAATTTCCTTATTTGATATTATTTACATTTTTTAAAAATTCATATTGAATATTCATTATTACATTTTGAAATATTTTAACCTACTATTTTGTTTTTGTGTCGCTAGGTGGTTTACGCTTATAGAGGTTTGGTTTTACCTCATTAAAAAAGACGCGCTATTTTAGATAACTTCTACCTGAGATTTATTAATTTAAGTCGATGTAAAATTCAGTGCAACGTTATTAAAAATCATTAAAATTATTAGTGGTTCTAAACATGGTTTCCCACACATTTTGAGCATATTTTTGTATCACGTGTAATCTTGAGCAAAGGAAGTCATATCTTAATTTGTGATAAGAATTACAGTTACGCTAAATTATTCCTTTAATTTATTCAATTATGGTATTGGAGACTCAATACTTATCATATCACTAATTATGGGTAAAATAATAGTTTTTGTTTATTACTACGATGTTTTTTTGTTAATAACGTTCACCCAACATGTGCGACAATAGAACTTTCTTTAATAAAATATTGTTAGAATGACATAAATGAATTATATATTGGTAGAATTAAATAATAAAAACCTTATGTATGATTTACTAAAGTTAAAATTGGCATTAATTGTAAAGTTATCTATGTACTCAAACTTGAAGCAGTTGCGTAAAAGTTCGTGTATTAAAACTGACAAGTAAGTTGAAATAGGTTTTTAATTTAATCTGATTAATCAGTTTACACTGTGACACTTCAATTATTAATATTTAAATATTTATCGTTAATCAAGAAAGACTTTACTATGAGTTGCATTGCATTTATCACAACCTTTTGACTTCACATTTGCTGTGAACAGTATGGATTGTATTTTTATATTAAATTTAAATTATTCACAACCTTGAATAATTATAATTTAATTGGTAATTTTATTATATTTGTAACGTACAAATCTTTGGTCCTACTCAGTAATTTTTTGTTTTGTTATTGCGTTACTTTAATTATTATTTAAGAACTTGTTGCTTGATTGAAAGGGTTTGGTTAACTAAAGATGTGTTATCTTTGCGAAAACATAGTATCTAGGAAGATTTTATTTTCCAGTAGGTTTATTCTTTTATTTAGTTTCCTAGGTTCAAGGTTAAAATTTTCGACTTTTTGTTCTTGCTTAGCTCAAGTACATTTTTTTTTATTATATTAAATAGTTTATAAAAGTGTCTAGTGTCGTTTCGTTATAAATTATTTTTGGCATTTGTGCTATTATATTTTGGATGCAGCATTTTACAATGTACCGATGTTTCATTAACATTAAATCATCGTTACCTTTCACCGTTAATAAAATCTTTTATTTCAATCGCATTTGTTTAGCACTAACTTTTATTTACAGATGTGCCAGGTAAGTTCGTCAAATTTTCAACGAATCTATGATTTTGAAATATTTTTTAATTTTGTAAAGCGTTAACGATGCCGAAAGTCTACTCTTGTGATTCTACTAACCAAGTTTTCCCTTTACGTGAACCAATTTGTGTGATGCTGACGCGATCACGTGCAAACGGAACACTTTTCGTATAAAAAAATCACCTTAAGGAACGTAAGCTTTTATAAAGGGTTTTCCAATAAGAATGATATGAATTTAAAATGAAATAAAATAGAAGTGATTTCAAATATAAACAAACTTTTTGTATTATCTTAAAGTACAATC
>JAHWXV010348029.1:0-13697 GCA_024586415.1 Phrixothrix hirtus
TCTGTCAATTTCTAAGCCGCCACGGATTTTACAATACAAAATATCAAATTTTACGAATATGGCAATAACTTATTACACTATCGACATCTAGTGGTCATTTATAGCAACATAAAAGGCAACCCGCGTAGACATATATTGAACTTTCATTACCACTGACAATGTCGTATACCAAATTTAAGGTACCCAGATTGAATTGTTTAAGTTATTTTCGGCACCATTTGACATGCGCCTATTTTCGAGCCTCAATGATATTATGGGAATCTTTTGTGAACATAATTTTTGACACCTAAGCGCTCATGTAAAATTTGATTTATTTGTTTCATGTTGATGCCTAAGGATGACTGAATTTCTCTATAACTTACGTGGAGATTTGAATTTATCATTTCTCGTGTGTTATTAATGTTTTCTGCTGTTTTTATGTCTTGGTTGACTTTCACGAACTTCATCACTAAGATTACTACGACCGAGTTTAAATTATTGATACCACCGAAACACAGTTGCTCTTGATGATGGTTCCACCAAAAACTGTTTTTAGATGCCCGATACACTTCTTTTACCTTTTTATTGAATCTATAATAAAACAAAATCCTTGCTTACAAATGTTCACTATTTAAATCCATGTTTTTCCGCGTTTTGTGGACTTTAAAACAAACACCGTTTCCGTCACACTTATTTTACAGTAGAAATACCAAACTTTACGCATTTTGTATGTAAATTGTCCTACGAATGCAGTGTTGCCGCATCCCGAAATTTAAGCAGTATCCATTTATATTAAGATCTCATTTAAGTTTAGCTACATTTTGTATTCCATTTATTTTAATTTGTAATCCCATTTGCGTATGTAGGATTTGTTTGTTTATTTGTTGTTTTGTGGCTGAGACTTCGGGATGCGAAAATTCCAGTTATAGAAATTCCCTTGACCGTCGTGGACTAGAACTATCATACAGTCATATCGCTATATCTATTAGAATTTTGCCGAAACTGGAGGAGTTCCACCAGCAATAGGGATTTTACCGTGCCAAGGAGTTCCACCAGCAATAGGAATTTTTAACGTCCCAAACATTATATTGACGCGAGACCTACGATTTTGCTTCCTTATTTGAGAAGAAAGCATGTTTTTTAATTTTTCTCTGCTGAAAAATTTACTGACCTCGATCGTGTTTGAACCCGCGTTCCTTGGTTGTAGAGGCAAACATGCTAATCACTACACCAACCGTGGCCGGTGCTTATGTAGGGTTTTCTGGAAACGATTTCTAATTCGTGTACTAATTTTCAATGGCGTGGTGTTTAATCGTTATCCTGGATCTCCTCTATTTACGTCTGCGTTTCACACAAACTATCACCGCATTCCCATTAGTGTTTTTGAACTTCTTTGTATGTTTCTTCATTCAAATGGACCTGTGTATTTACCTGATGCTAATCTTTTGCGATATCTCAAGGTTCTTTAATTTTTTTATACTAGTAATGGTGCACCTAGAGTGATTCGAATGCGCTTGATGACAATTTGAAATCGATGTATTCTTATAAGTATAATAACTCTGTGTTTATTTGATATACCTGTATGTATGTCAATGAAATAGTTCAAGTTTATTATTTATAAACTAAATACGCACCACGCTTTAATTATGCCTATTGAAATATTTTACATTAAAATATTATACGGGACTACACGGAATAATTTAGTAATTTGCATAAAATTGAGTTGTTGGTATTTCCTTCCTTAAACATTAATTCACGTACTTCTTTATCTACATTTATACATTCTAATGAACAATTGAATTTGAACACGTCTATGCTACTTATTTCAAAATTTTCTTTGCAATTTTATGGCTGTTGGACATGTTATACTTCTTTAATATGTTTTATATTTTATTACTGTTCTGTTAGACAATAATTTCATTATTGGTGTATTCGTATTTCTAACATACGGTTTTATAATTTAATTTCTTATTTAACTAATAATTTATAAATAATTCTACTTATTGAAATATAAGATTCAGCTGATTAGGTCTTTACTATGTTTAAACTATTATTCTTTTAATTTATGTAATTTATTAAAATAAAGATGAAGAAATATCTTATAAAGTAGCAAGTTTAAATTCTAATTGAATAGAACAACTATATAAGTGAAAATCCATAACTGCAAGTTCAAATTTAAACAAATATATGAACATTTGCAAGCCTAGTCACCACCAAAATCGTATAACCTTACATAAAAGTGTAGGCAGGCGAACAACAAAGTTTTGCATTTGTAATGTATATATTGAATTCTATTCATGTAATATCCCCATTTTCCTACGCAATTAATCTTAAATAAAGTTTACTTCATGGTTTTTACTTTTTTGAGGTCCTTAAATTTGGGCCGATGAAATAATAGTTATGAGTAATTTTAAACACCATAAATACATTATTGTTGAAATTTTGAAATGTTTTTAATTAATAAATTTATTATCTATTATTTTTAGAAAAATACATAAATACATAATTTATGTTTCATGTAAAACTAGAAAATTATTTTTACTGTTAGAAATACTTATGTACACATGTACAGCAAAATATTACTACCATGTAGTTTTGATCTAAATCGTTTATCTCGAATAGACTATCAAAAAAAAAAACACTTGGAGGTATTTAAATTACTTTGCCCTTGTTGACTGGCATATCAAAAATAACAATTTCCAATTGTGAGATACGCTTTTCATGTATATATTTAAGCGCCAAAAATTAACGGTGTTTTTTACAATTTACTTTTTATGTACTTCATCTAAAATTAAAATGGACAAAATCTATCATAATAGTGTGGGTTAGAGAAGGATAAATTTGTACCTTGTATTCTTAAAGCGGTTATCGTTCTTTTATTAGTTCTCCACTTATAAATATAATTTCAATATATCCTTTGTAATTTTGACGCATAGTTGTAATAAAACTGTTCATCCGTGCAGTGGCCTCTGATTAAAATCGCCAGCTTGCTTCGTTAGGCATTTCTTTCCCTCTGTATGCAATATAAACCGAAGATTATTAACCACAGTATTCTATCGTAAAATAACTGTATTAAATTTATTCTTCAGAAATAAGTTAGTACGTATACCTCTTTTATAAGTTCTGAAAAGATATTAATTTCGCGGAACGGATTTTAAAGAGACAACCTAATCTCACTGTTAAATTACATTTAATTAAGACTAAATTTAATGCCTTCAGACAACTGTATTATTTTATGGCAGCCTGTTTTTAAATACCCTTTAATTACTAAGGTGTAAATTTTACCAAACAGAAATATCTGAAATATTAGAAGTTTATTATTCAATATTTATAATCAGCTTTATTTAAATCTATTTAATATCTATACATTTTTGTTTCGTTTTGTATCAAGTAGAAAACCAAGCTATATGAATACGTCACAAAAAATTAATTATTAAGGTAGATTATTTTAATAACAAATAGTTCCTAACGAAGTAAACAACATATTCAATGACAGCTGTTCATAATGATTAAAACCGCAAACTAAAAGCCATGAAGAAGGATATTTATAAACAGGATATTTATTACCCCTGGTACTTTTTAAAAGGTACATCAGCTATCCTGTAATACGACAACTAGGCATGTGAAAAGCGTTGCGCCCGTTTATTTAGGTTTTGCAAAACTTTCCAATTCATTAATTTACTTTTTGATTTTCTAATTGTATAATATTTTTAAATTTAGAAAACTATATACACCATATTTGAATATTGTCAAATATATCTGCCTAACTGCAAGTTGAAATAACTATTATTAAGGTTACATTTTGAGTCATCCCTGCAATTAGTCAAAAAAGAGCCAGTTCGCGAGAATTAATGTAGAAACTATAATTAATTAATAATAATTGCCTTATCTACTTGTGGTTGCTTTATCATAGTGACAAATACAGGTTTCGAAATTGATTTACTTGACTAATTATTTAGGACAGTTAAAGATGAAATCTGTTAAATACAAGGTGGTCTAAGGGAGCGAGAAACCTTAAAAATTAAATAATTTTGATGGCAAATGCATTTAAGTGAAATAAAATCCAATACAATAAGATCATTTACTTATTGAAAATGATGTTGTTTAAATAACCTCCCCATCACTGTATGCACTTTGGAAACCGCGTTGAAAAGGTATACAACGAGACAATATTTCTAGTAGAATGTTAGCCATAATTTAATTACCAATGGAATTCTTGCTCTTTAGCTAGCCCCGCAAAAAGTAAAGCCATGTCTTAAGATTTGGCAATCATATTTGGAGATCGTGTGACCCGAAAACATTGACACCTTAATAACGCTCTTGAGGTACATAAAGTAGTACCGGGTGTTTTGATTGTTCAGTAAAAAATATTCAATTCTTGTATCACAGACGAGTTGAACGTTTCGGTGTAGCTAAAACTTATTGAATTAACTGCTACATTTTCATTCTCATCTTCAAAAACGCAGGGGTCGACAATCCTCATTGAACAAATCATGCATCATACTGTCACCCGCGGGCTGTGTAATGGTTGTAGGTGAATTCCCGAAAATTTCCAAACTCCAATAACTATTTTGCTTATTGGTACAGCCGAAATGCATTTCGTTAGATATCCACAAATTATAATATCGCTTTCATCGTACACTATCATTGTATCAAAATATAGATAAGCTGAAAGTTCTGCTAGAGCAGGTTACCTTAATTTTATAGGAGCAAAAATTAGGATAATTACGCAAAATTCTGAGCGAAGCCGAATGTCTGGTAAAGTTTTCGAATTAAATCTATTGGACGGTACTCTACAGCAATCGACGTTGCGGGAGTTTCTAAAATCGGTCGAAAAACATAGTGGGCCAGGTGTAATTGTTATATTTTTCAAAATTTGATGTCATATTGAGAACAAAAAGCGAGCTATCTAATTGAAACAGTAAATAATAGATAAAAACAAACTAGGTCGATGAAAAATAACGTATTAAATATACATTTAAATATAAATGTGATAACATATAGCAATTTAATGATGTTTTAGGTATTTTTGGAATAACTTTTTGTTATGACAAAGTATGTTGAATCAATATTATATACTCGGATTAAGCATTTGAAATAAGATCTGCAGAATTCTTTGATGTGGGTAAATTTTCCAAGAGGAGTCTTTTCAGAGCTGCCACTCTTGGTACTAATACAGCAAGAATGATTTCCTTCTTTGTATCATTTATTCCTCTACATGACTGTCTAGGTTCTGGCATTGATCAACCAAATTTTGGCTTTAGAAAATTGGAAATAAAAACTGACCATCGCGAGGTCTTTGTTTATAAAATATGTTTCTCAAGCCTTTCTGAAACTCTACTGTTTTTATGTTATTTAGTATTGGCAAATTAGTATCTGCATTGCTTTTGCACCTTTGTCGAACGCCTTCTTTGAAGTTGTAGAAATCTTCATAACTTTCGTGGTGCCGTTGTATAATTTGAAATGGAAAACCTAGTAAAAAGGGATACTACATTCTAAACATCGCTCATATTATAAATCAATGGAAATACTTAGTAGTACATTTCACCAGGTATTTCCGCTACAAAAATATATACATACTCCTGAACATAAAATAGTAAAGCAGCCATACTTGTTTTTTCCATTCAAAAACAAGACTTACTATGTTTTGCCTTCGTAAGGAAGCAAATTTTAGGATTTACTAGGAAATCCCAAGGACTATAAGATTTTTACAGCTTAAAATATTAACAAAATTCCAACACGAATTAAAAGGAAATACTTAATACGTTTGGATAACATAAAAATCCCATTTTTGACAAAATGGGACTTACTAGGATTTAACTTTGCACGGGAGAGCAGTAGTTGATATCTTTCGATTAGGAGATTGATCTACCATTTTCAAAGGGATCTAAGCAATAATTTTCGTAAAATATCCTCGCGTGGTACTATAATTTTATTGTAAATCGATTCAACATTCAAATTTGTAAGTACCTACGTGTATTAAGGACCTAAATAATTAATGGTTTCATCAACAGTGGAATCTTCAGTATACTTTTTGAAGTGAAACCTAAGTAACACAGCTTGATAATAATAATTAAAGCATTTCGTTAAATTGCGCTTAGGTGTAAAAGATTTTAACTAATACTACATAAATAAATTTTTTTTAACTAAACCCACAATTTTGCAATCAATATTATACGTTTTAATGCGTAAGTATGGTGAAAACTTATAATTTAATGTTGGGTTACTTAATTTTAAAACGCAAATTTAGTTAATTTTAAGACAAGTTGAAAATGAATCGATCCTTTAATTACTTATACATAAGGTGGGCGCAAAGAGTGCATAAATTGTTTGTTCATTGAATATTGGAATATTTAGGCAACCTAGCCGTTAGCACACTAGAACTGTGAGGTACACATAAATATTAGAGCTTACAGGTACGTAAAATTTCGTTATTGACGGAATTCCTGTCAATTCCCTCATTCTGTCCGTAATTTTATATACAAAATATTTCCATCGTCTTTTAACGTTTATATAGATAACTGTTATATGTTTAGAATATGCAGAGTGTTTCAAAAAAAAACTCGGTAGCTTTATGTATAAATGGTGAAATTAATTGAAAACTAGATAAACGAGTACATACAATGAAAGAGGCTACCGTCAAGTTTTTTTTAATGTTAGTAAACTTCAACGTGGGATCCATTTGTTGCTCTACACACGTCGAGACGATATTCCACTTCTCGCCACGTATTCACCAATATAGCAGGTGTAAGTGTCTCAACCGCCGCGACGATTCTTTCCCGTAAATGGTTGATGTCACGGATCTTTTCACTGTACACAAAATTTTTTATGCGGCCCCAAAAGAAAAAGTCAAGTGGGGATAAGTCCAGTCTTCGTGGTGGCCAAGGGATCGGGCCAGCTCTGCCCATCCACCTTCCCGGAAAGCGATTGTCAAGAGCCGCGCGCACACGATCACTGTAATAAGGTGGGGCGCCATCTTCTTAGAAAAACAGAAGCCCTTTTCCCAACTCAATATCGCCCAATTGGGAAAAGACATACTCTGTCAACATGTCTCAGTATACGTCCCCGTTTATTGTTATTTCTATAAAAATGAAACAACCAATCACTCGATCTTCCATCAAACCGCACCAAACATTAACCTTGGGATACTGAATAACTTTATGTGGTTGCTCTGCCATTATTCTCAAGGTCAAGCAGGCGTGCCAACTGCAGAAACTGAATTCTCGCATTTACGGGAGCAAAACTTGGACAGTTGATGAATCAAGCACTTTGTACAGATTCTAGGGCACATTAAAACTAGGAAGTTCTTTTTCAAACTCCCTGTTTACTGCTTTTCATTAAAATTACAACACCATGATGTAGTAGTCCTATTTCAATAAAATTGTAGGTGTACATTTATTTAATAATAAGTATCAAGTCGCGAAAATTTCGAACGAAAATACGAAACAGTGACAGTGTATTAATCAACAATGCGTTGGGGTTCTTTTCATCCTTATGCTCTCATTCACAAGTCTGGGAATATATTCAATCAGTTTGTCGATGCCTTCCTGCAGAAGGGTGTCTCAATAAATCTGGACCTCAAAAAGAACTGGAGGTAGTGTGGTTGAATGGTGCTGAAGCAGCGATGTCTCTGTGTCATATCCCATACGTGTTCAATAAGGTGATAAGTCCAGAGATCTGGGCAGCCACTGCAGTAAATTGATATTATGTAACTCAAAATTTTTTTGAGGGTAGCACCGATAATTTCTGCAAACTAATATTTCTAGTGAATCAAAGGAATCAAACATGCTATGAAACAAATGTTTATTGTTCTCTATTTTGACAGTTACAATTTAGTTTTGATAACTGCAACAGTTATTTTGCAAGTTAATTTCAAAGCGAGTGGTCTGCAGTAAAAATGAATATAACGAGAGAAATTTTAGAGCCATGCTTTACTATTATTTTATAAGTTCTTTAACTCCAAAACAAAGCGTTTCAAGACTTTGTGCTGCATTTGGCGATGAAACTCCTTCGTAGTGAAATGTTTACCACTGGTATAACGAATCTAAATTTCAAAAGGTTCCACTTAGTGACGATTTTCTCGAAGGAAGGCCAATCTCAGACGTTACCGAAACAAATATAGACGCCGTAAGAGGAATGATTCAGGACGACAATAGAGTCACGTATAGGATTATTAGGACCACCTTGGGTATTGACATGGCTGCAATAAACAACATTTTACATAATCATTTGAGCGTGAGGTAAGTCTGTTGTCGGTGGAAACCGCATAATTTAACACAGGAACACAAACCGAGTGGAATGGTGTAAAAAAGCGCTAAAAAATATGATGGAGGTAGATCGAAAGCCGTTTACAACATCATTATTATTGAAGAAAACTGGATATATGCATTTGAACCGGAATCAAAGTGGCAGTCGGCTCAATGGGTGTTTCCAATAGAACCTAATCCAGTCTAAGTGAAGAAATCTCGTAGTGTTGGAAAGGAAATGGTAGTCAGTTTCTTCTCAAAATTAGGACCTATCACAACAGTGGTGCTTGAAAATAAACGTATGGTTACCGCAGCATGGTATACCACAGTATGTCTGCCAGCTGTTATTCAAAGGGCTCGTTTACGACGCCCTAGATCGGAGATTGTCCTTCATCACGACAATGCTTCAAGTGACATTGCACGACAAACAAACGAATTTTTGAAAGTTTGCGGATTAAAATTACTAGATCATCCGCCATATAGTCCGGACCTGGCACCTTCAGATTTCTTTTTATTTCCCAGACTAAAGGATGAAATGCGTGCTGTAGCCCAGAAGGTGCAGTGGAGAGGTTCAATAATCTTACATCTGACGTGAATCAAAAAGAGTGGAATTTATGTTATGATAACTGGTTTTATCGAACGTCTAAATGCATAGAGTTTAATTTTTGACTACAACATTTTGTTTTATTAATTTTCAGAAATAATCGATGCTACCCTCGTAATGTAACACCTACAGTATGTAGATGGACATTATCTTGATGAAACAGCGCTTAGTAAATACATAGAATATGAGGACAAACACAAAATCCCAATACGGCAGTGATGTTACGCTGAGCTGTCGTAGTGCCTTGGATAAACGCTAAAGGAGACTTGCTTCATAAACTAGTGGCAGCTTACACCATAATACCTACTGTTTGTGCCACATGACGCTCCACAAGATGTTGCAAACTGCGTCTTTCACCACATTGATAGCTCATTCTCTGACGGTCATCATGCATAGTTAAATAAAAGTGGGATTTGTCACTGAATATCATGGTGTTCCCGTAAAAATTCCAGTTTCTTCCTCAACATGTTACTCCACCCTTTAATATCGAAGTTGCACTAGTTGTGGCCGGAAAGGTCTAGTCCAATATATCATTATCATGGAAAAAATCGCATCCTTTACTCTATATCATGCATTTGAAATACCTACCGTTGACATAAATCAACCTCTTGTGGCCAATTGCCTAAGAAAATATCTTCCCGCTCCAGTTTTTCATTGCTGTTGTTTTCCCCAGCCTTCTCGCCACACTCGACAGCAATACAACACAGTACCTACCTAGTCTATCAATTTATCTATATACAATCCCATCATCATAAAGGCGCACTACACTACACCGCCCAAACTTATATGTGAGAGCAGCGCCAAAATTTGCTGGCCTGATGAAGATTAAGGTATCGTAGATGGTCAAAATGTTGCTAACAGACCAGTTGAAGCTTTACTAGCTCTGGAACAAAACATAAATAAATTTTACATAAATTAGTTTTCTTACAGATGTCATTCGTTTTTCACGATGTTTGAAATGTCGAACATGGAGTATCAAGTTGCTATTAAATTCCTTACTCTTCTCGAAACTTTAATGATCGACTGGATGAGGTGAATGGGGAATATTCGCCGTCCTATTCTGTGGCAAACGATTGGTCAACACGGTTTCGAATGCAACAGAAATCCTTAGAAAATACCACTAGAACAGAGAGAACGTGGAAGTCCAACGGCCAATAACATTGTTTATGTTGAAGATCATTTATTAGACGATCGACACTGGAAAGTAAAACAAACAGCACAAAAAGCGAGACTTTAGGATACAATCGTTTGCTGAATCCTCCGCAATCGTGTAGGCATGAATAATATTATTTCAAACATATCGCAGCAATTCAGCGCTGGCGTCGTGTTGGATGAGCTCGATCTATCTTGGAAGTCTGTGGGAAAAACTCTATGGAGTTCATAATGATAATTCTCACAGGAGCTGAAACATGGTTCTCTATTATGATCCTATGCCCGAAAGGGAATCGATGGAATGGAGGTAAAAAAGAGAAATACGGTCAAGAAAGTTCAGGATCTGTCAGTCAACGAAAGAGGTGATGGCTACGATATCTTGCAACTGTGATGGCATTTATAGACTTTAAAGAGTGCAACACCATAGTCAACGACAGAATATTTGGGATAAATGACGTGGGTAATTAACTATCCAGGCGTGCGCTTGCTCCACGACAATGCATTTGTGCATACTTCTGGAAATGCGCTAGCTACAATTCGTGAGTGCAGATTTCAACAAATTGATCACCTCCCGCTCCTTAATCACTATTACCTGTTTGGAAATTTGAAAAGAGACAATCAAGGACGCCATTTCAATGACGAGGAGAGGTGACGGCTGCAGTTTGGACACATTGTGAAGACAAGCCGAATGAATATTTTTGTTTTTACGAAAATGATGTAATAAGTGCATGGATGTCAGGGGGATTATACTAAAAAATAAAATTTAATCACGAATTTACACCGTTCCTTTCATAGTCTTTCCGGGAAAATTTGATGCTGCCCTCGTAATTAACCATAATTCGTATCTCTCTTATAACTGGTGGCATGTATTACTAACAATACTTACATTTGCGCAAAACAAATGACAGAACATTTGTTTGCAATTCAATGGATAAGCAAAAGTTTTTGTTAAAAGAAAAGGAAAAAAACCGTTAAAAAACTCTATCATTGTTAATAAAAGGTCTTGAAATGCTCTTGATTTGTTACTTTTTGTTAAATAAATATTCACCTAAACTTTTATAAAACTAAGATCAATACATCATGGTGTTGCAATTTTAATGAAAGACAGTATGGTAACAGAGTGGACAGCGCCCTTATTATTAGACAAGTTACTTCTGAGTGCTTCGAATATTGAATTGAGTTCTTGTTCATTTCAATCCGGTCCAATTCCAATGACCCAGATTATCTTACTTCCAACTATACTTCATAATTGCTTTTATGAATCGCGCGATATAAATTTCACAGTGATATTTCTTCATTAATTTGCGGGTCAAGTACCCTGCAATATAGTTTTTGAACACTTTTCTGATCTACTTTCTCCAATCCTAGAAGTCACTTGTGATATTATCTAGATTCATATTATTTTTTTGTTTGGAGTTGTTTAACAAATCCTTATTATTTGTAAATTAGAACACATACATACCCGATTTTTGATTGAATTATGAATTCTTGTTAAAATCATTTTCAAAATAGGTTTGAAACAGTAAAGTTCTTCACTTTTTTTAACTCTCACAGTCTTGCGTGCGATAACAATATTACACAATTGTAATGGCAAATTAAACGGTATTTTATTCACTTTGTGCGCTAATTGCAGTACAAAGATAAATGTAGTGTTGGTAAAACTAAGACTACTATTGCAGTTTTTCCAAAATCACTTACAATAACAAGTAGATTATTAATTATCACAAAATATTTATTATTTTCAAAAGTGCCACTGCAGTAAAACTGGTACAAGTGGATAGCAAATTTAATTCTGCAACTAACCGTGTAAAAACACGCAGGATGTTCCATTTAAAAAAATTTAAGTTTTTTACGTCGGAATTTAGCCCAATTAAGGTGTTTCTAGTCACCTGACTGAGATATCTAATCAAATGTTATTGATGTAATCTAGTACCTTGTGATCATCGTTACAAACTTGGTGACAAGAACTGCTTCAGCTTAAATAGTTTGCGAAACAGTGCTTGATAATTCGAAGTCGAGAAAACTGAAAATTGTCAGATTTTTGATTATAAATAGTAGACGATCGCTCTTATGTACACCAAACACTATATCAATGAAAATAAAATTTTATGACAAATATAATATGTAAAGTTCGTAATAACATCCTATTAAAAAAAATGAAGTAACCTACGTCAAGGTTACATGGAACAACTTGTATAAGAGAAAACAAAATTCCTTAATAGTGATTATAATGATGGGCAAATCTGTTTATTGATTTTTATTCCAGCTTAATAAATAAGGGAGATGTGTAAGAATTCGTCGTACGATCGGGATGTAGTTTCATATGTAATCACTATTATAATATTTAATAATATGCACCCTTTGTTTCTTCTGATAGACCTGCCGTAAAACGGGATTGTGTGGGAATATGACAAATTCTTCAGTTAGTTTACTAATTACAGCTTTTCTCTTCTTTAGCCTAGCTAGAAGACATTTATTTACATAACAAAATCTCTAATAGATCATAGGTTTGCTGTAAGATGGGGGAGAATTCAAGATTTGAGTATTGAACTTTTTTCATAGTATCTACTAATAACTGTAATAATACTAGCGTTGCCTTTGTTATTTTAGTAACATTAATTTCTATAAATAAGAATTTTATGGAAATACATTTATTATTAGAACAAATAGTTTTAGTATATTACTCTCCCTGGTTTCTAAAAACATGATCAGTTCGAGTGTATTATATATGTGTAGGCATTTACATTAATTAGGTTAGCAAGTGTAAATTGGTTTCATAGTAACAAGCAATGGCAACCACAAGCTGCTGTATAATATCTCGACAGTAATAAACTATTATTAAGTATGGAATGCTATGCATCACATTCCTAACAATATATGCCGAGCTAAGTTGTAGCGCTGCTTGTTTTGGAAATACCATTTCATTGTTATTAAGCTCAGTGATGACAAACGTAATCATCCTTGCATTAATATTATTGAATTGTGAGAGATTGCCTTCCAGCGTCTGCTGTAACATTCTCTAACTTCAAATGTAGTAGAAATAACCGCAACGCAATTTCACAGTTATTTGAGTTGTACCTTTTAATGTTACATCTAACATAAAAGAAATGTTAAAATATCCATTGTGTGGGATAAAACTAAATTTTACCAGCCATGATGAAGATTCACTTAAATTAGCAGTTAATAGTATAATATAAATTAGTTTTACAATTACAGTTTCTTTCCGTAAAATTTAAAGGAAACCATTTTATTTGGGTTTTTTTAAAGAATTGGCCTTTGTGGTTTCCTTAATGATTGAAAATTCCCTAATATTACATGAAACAACTTTATTAATTATTTTATATACGGTTAAAGGAAATGTGTAAGTTCAATTTTCGTTATGAAATGAAAATTTCAAAAGGTTTGAACAATAATTGGTTTAGTTATTGTTATTATTATGAATGAAATTATCATTATGTTTACCGACTTATTGTATAGGGTAAATTTACAATTTTTTTCATGTTTTTCGTTATTTTGTGAGTTAAAGATTAAAAATTTAATTAAACTTTGGATAATCCATCATTTATAAAAATATACTATACGAAAATTTCGTTTTCTCATATTTCATTCATTTTATATGGGTTATTCTTCTTTACCTCCTGTTGATATTTTAATTAAAATTAAGCACAACATCGATGACGAAACAGAAATAATGTTAATTCATTTGCTGTGTGTGT
>JAHWXV010348154.1:0-12164 GCA_024586415.1 Phrixothrix hirtus
GAACTAATTGGTTTCTCTGAGAAAATTCGTTGAAGTGAGTTATTGAGAAAAATCTTTAGAGTTAAGCAACGTTTTGTCTGGTGAGTAACTTGGATGGGTGGGCCGTTCTAATTATCGTCCTCAAAATAAAAATAAATTAATATTTTAATGATTTGTGTACATTATTTACATACTTAGTTACTTTTTATTTAAATCTATAAATTATTTGTGCTTTAAATGAGTTCAAAATTTAATTATAAAACTCTTAGTACATGTACAAAGGAAACTATGAATAGATGAATCATTTATCCGTTTTAATTAATTTTAAAGTTTACAGTTTAGGTGTATAGGAAACTCACTAACGTCAATAAATTCAAATTAAATTTAAAATGTGTAAGAGAAAGTCATGTGTTGTCTCACATCAGATTTTTTTGATTACAAATTTAATGAAATCTAAATTGGTTTTCATCTTTTGGACCTCTAAATTATTTTAGTAAATTATAAATAGCATATTCATTTTCGGTTGTATAAACTTATCTTCCGTTATATTAATTTATTTAAAACACTTTAAAAATTAATAGAACTATTTGTTAGTTGGTAAATTGTATAATACCTTAAATGTTAATTTGCGTTCCTAAATGTAATTTAATTTTAAAAAGTATTAATTGTTCCTACAAATGTTTTTTGTTAATTTAAAACTAAATTATTCGCAGATTATTTTGATTATATGCTTAAGGTTACCTATTATTTTGCGTTATCAATTAGATACTCTTTTTAATTATGTTTACAGTAATAGTTTCACTTGACAATAATTGTAGTTATTGAACTTCTGGCTACTGTCTGTCAGAGTAATCACGTATTTGGTAAACTTACTAGCTTAACATCAACACCGTACAGTAATAGTTTCACTTGACAATAATTGTAGTTATTAAACTTCTGGCTACTGTCAGAGTAATCACGTATTTGGTAAACTTACTAGCTTAACATCAACACCGTATAGTTGTTGTAAGACCATATTGTTTTATTATCCTTTCTTACCTGTAATTGGCAATGTGTATTAAAAATTTGTTAACCAACTTTTATTTCTTATTTGTGCAAATAGTACTCACTAAAAAATTCTGGGAGCACCTTGGTTTGTATTCACTATTCTATTCTTTTCGATCTGGCTCAAAAGTCTGACGCCTATAATTATTAAACAAACTATTTGCTTAGCATCACGAAATTTTAAATATCCACATATGTAGAGTCTCATGAAGCTGGTGGTAATGTTATTGTTAAATTATAAGGAAGCAGACCTACAAATGGCAGAGAAAACATTACGGCACAAAATTGCCAAAATCAGTTAATCTTGATGTGATAGTGACTTTGAGTAAGGTGGAATTTACCCATTTGCTAATAAAATAATTCCGTCAGAAAAATTCGAACTATGTCGACAGATTAAACTCGATCTAGATCGATACATTTTTGGTGCTGGGGTGGAACTCTATCAGGTTTGGCAAAATGCTAGTAGGCAAGACAAATTTACTACATAAGTTGAACAGAAGATTACCAAGAGTGACTAATTTTTTTAGAAAACGAAAAGGTTGCACATACACCTTCAACATACCTTGTTAGAGAAAATGAAAATTCCGTACCTAGACTTGGTATTCTTTAGATGATAATAATATAGCTCTCAGACCTTCCACATCTTGTACTGTAAAATATAATAAAGTGTCACATGGGCCCTCAATAGAAAATATAATACGATTAATATCAGCAATTCCTAAACCACCTTTCACCTCACAAATTAGACCATCAACTGTTCCAAAAAAAGTTGGAATCATTGTTGGATTAAGTGAAGCAGGTTGGAACACTGAAAAAAATTTATTGCGCAGAAACAGAAATTGTAATATGTAGTCAAGCAATGAAAAAGTGGCACTTTACGGAGTTGAAAAGGACTTTTCCCAAAAAAGAAATAACCACATTTGTATTCGAAAGTTCCGAAGATAATGAATCGGACGACGGTAACATATCAGATAAAATCCAGAACAAATAGATGAAGATATATCGTGCGATCGAAAAAGAGTGCATCCAGAGCGGTAAAAATTTAAAAACAAGTATGGAATTCATTGCTGATGTGTTTCTTCCTAACCAAAAAAACAATATGTCAGTCATAGGCGTGTATCTATATTTTACATTTGTTTAATATTTTAATTATTTTTAATTGAAAATTAGAAATTGTTTTAACTTATATCAAATGAAAAATGTTCTAATACATTTTTAACAATCAATAAGAAAATTGAAATTCCAATACATCATTTTAATTATCAATTATAAATGTTTTGTTACATGTGACGCCTATAGTAAAATAATTATCTGGTAATTTTAGTGTTGTTTAATTTTTAATTTCATTACCATTTATTTGTAAGTTTGGTTACCTATCCAGCAGTCTGCACTTTTTCTCGATGACCCTGTATATATAGAAGTAATGAAGAAGGCTTTTGAAACACCGTTTATTAAACCATAGTAAAGATTTCGTCAAAGAAAACCAGAAAGATGTACGTTACTCAAATTTGCCAGAAGACTTGGTTTGTTTTCCTCATTTCATTGGCGTAATGTTGGAAATACCAGTAGACTTAGCCCCGAAGATAAATGCAACTTTTTGCACTCTCCTGCTATCGGTAAACGATGAAAAAGCTGTGTCTATTTTGTTTTTCTAATAAAGTTCTTTTTGTAATGTTATAAAGTAAATATAGAAATTATGTTACACTTATTCTTTCATATTGCTTTCTTTACAAAAATGCAGGTGTGTTACGTTTAATCTATACATTCATGTGACACATGGTTTTATTAAAAAAAAAATCAGCCGTGGGCAATTTAAGTGAAAACTTTTAATATCAACCCTTATAACACAAAACTTGAAGCAATTTCATGGTATTTTTTCTGAACTATGGCTGATTAAAATTAAGGTAATAAAATTCGTGGTTCCGTTTACCCCCATTCACTTTAATTGCAAACGCAACGCGTTATAATTTTACATTTACATGGATTATGATTGTAATCAGTTTTGTGTGTTAATTGTTTTATGTTTGAAATATTTAAAATGTTAGGTAGGTAGTATTTAAAATATTTATTGTGGCACATAATTTGTGTCTCGCCAATTATAGAGCACCGCTTTCTACGTCATATATCAGCATTTCTATAGCTAATGTATATTATATAATGAGCGTAGTTTACACTTATTTCTTTATGAGCCGCTAGACGAGTGCTGTAAATCATTCAAGCCATTTTTTTAATTTTAGAATTACTCATTAAAATAATGTGTTAAATACTGATTGACTCAACTTCTTTCTTACATTCTTTTGTAAAAAAATTTTCAAAATCTCTAATGTTACATTTAGGTTAACAGATTTCAAAATTAATGGGGGCTGTACTTAGCAGGAATAACTTCAGTTTTCCTTTATAATAACCACAATTAATTACTAAGCTTAGACTATATTAACGATGTTTATGAATTTTGTTGGAGAATGTTCACTAAGCGGCAGTCATTCTTTCTTGCAGCGAAAGTTAAAATTGGGCCTGTAATCTGTTTTAAGTTTCAAGCGTAACCTGAGTTTTCGGTTTAAAAAGATAAATGGATACTTATTTTTAAATTACCAGTAATACATAAGCACACATCAACGTAAAAACATTTCTTCGTAATTTTCTTAAATTACTTTTTACTTAAAAGTAATCGAGTTCAAAAAGATTGAAAACGGCCTACTTCCTATTCCATATTTTGTTCTAATTACAAATTAATGTAGCATCATCATAATGAAGATAATTAAAAGACTCATTAACTGAAAATAACACGAAATTGCTTTTACTTTATCTACATCGTATGAAATATAATAAAGTCATTACTCTTACAATTATTACAAGTCATACTGATTACAAATCCACTTTTGTACTCAAATTTGAACATGAAATTTTAGAGGCCAAAGAACTTTGTTTTACTTTCTTTAAATGCAACTATATTAGTCTTCATTGTTAAAATATGAAAGCTGAACTAAATATTCCTAATTGCGAAACGAAGCTGAAAATATCATTTAATTTTTGGCTCTGATTATGAGCCTCCTAATACAATGAATAATTTTCACACTTACTAATACACTTAAAAATTGGAAAACCAGTTCAAGGACATCAGCTCCTGCTTTGCTGTCAATTAGAGTCAAACTTCTATCCTGCTAAAGTTATTTCTTAACTTTTTAAGTAACTTAACTGATTGGTGACGGTTCATTTTTCAGAATCGTTTAAAAATTTGAGATTTTAGTTTTAACAAAAATACGTGAAGCGCTATCTGTTGAGCAAAATTCAAACTCGATATTTGATATTTATTCCGTTTACTTAAGCAGCATTAAATCACAAGTAATTGTTATAATTGTAATATCAATTCACAAAAGTTGGAAATAAATTATAGATTTGTAGGAAAGATGTGAATCATTTTTTTTTAAATATTGGCAGCACTTTCGATTTAGACAACCAGCAACACCTAGCTTCTGTCGGCATAATTATTAATAACGTAGAGTCTTACTTTATTTATGCGTAGAGCTTAATACCTTAAATTTGTAAAATAATGCTTGTTTAATCGTTACCTAGAGCGTAGTAACAAAAGGTCATTTAATGTAAGAAGAAATAGCGCAACTTTAATAAATTTATTTTCTCAGAAAAATATAGAACGTGACAGGTGAATATTCTACTAACCCTATTCCTGACCTGGTCTCTAGTTCTGAACCAAACACAATTGAATTACACTCGTTATCAATTAAGAACGAAATTACACGAAGGCTTGGATGGTAAGCAAACGTGATAATTGCATGAAAAGTGGCCACATGTTCGTGAAAGTAAAAATCGTTTAAAATTGTTTCACAACTGCTATCCGTCGTTTCTAACTACTTTCTTAAAAGATCTTTGTTGAGAATAATTCGTATCTTTTATGTGTACAATTAAATTTTGAAAATGGTTGTAACGTATTTTATGTTTGGAAAATTTCTTAAGAATTGTTTCTGTACTAAAACGACAATCTGTTCAGAATGCACAAAAGACACTAACCACTTTTTAAATTTGGCATCACTAGTTACAATTTTAAAATAACAAATCATGTTACTAAAAAATATATTTTCCCCCATTGTTAATTGCTACAATCAAAAATTACACACATATTACTAGAAAGAATGAACACAAAAAGAGGCACTTGAAGATACATTAATTATCCTTTCTTAATTTTTCCTCCTTAGTTCGTCCATTTTCCATATCAAGACTGGCACAAGCTATTGAAGAACAATTACCATTTCGCAGGGCTTGAAATATTTTTTTTAATTCATCCATTCCACCAAGTGCATTTAGATCGCTAAAAAATTTTAGAATCTCCCAGTTGTTATAAAAATTATAAAATATATATATACGTACTGTTCATTAAATAATTTAAATAAATTTTGAGCATGTTTTTCAGCATTTTCAACAGATCCTGAGCTAATCAGTAATTCACACAACGCTCTCTCTTCACATCCTTTCCTGGTTAAGGTATTAATATAGTTCAGTGATGATATTAAATGTTTTCTTGCGAATTCGTGATCATCAAGTGAGCGACCCTTTTGCCTGAAAGAGTTTTACTTCTTTGAATGTTATCCTAAAGTCTAACAGACACATACAACCAACCGAAAAAATATATAGTGGATTTTGTTTAGGTTATACTTTATTTATCGGGTAAAATATCCTAAGTGTGATTTCAATTTCCATTCGTGTATTTGTTGCTATTAGAAATTTTCATGGTAACAAACACATTCGTGAGTATAAAACTTATCGGGGATATTAGAGTGAATATTGCCTTATTAATTTAACACCTAATAGTATGCAACCATTTTGCTTGGTTCCAGCCAAAGTTACAAATATATCTTACCAAAAATCTCATGTGCATTGAATATCCTCGTGCTGGTAAAATAGCAACAAATACATTCGTGCTCGAAATAATATCGCTAATATTTACAACTGAAATACATATTAAAAAAATTATAACTTACGTTGTATTACCCATGGGCGAAACGTTAATTATGGTAGGTGTAAGGGCACTAAGTAGAAGGCCGATTGGTATGACAGCCGTTAAAAATTTGATAACTTTTTGCCATGGTGAAATTGCTGAGCTCGGCGATGGCGTAGAGCCATGACTTGAGCTTTGCAGGTCCAAACCTCCTTTACCTCCAAATAAACTTCCGCCTAATTTTTCGATAATTCCTAAATTGTCGTTATGTTTCGGAGCACTTTGTTGGGTTGTTGTTTCGAACGAATAATGAACTTGAGGTGTTACTGCATATGAGTATTGTGTTCTTGGTGTGGTTTCTTGATTTCTGGTAAACAAATAAGGGTAAGGGTGATCTTGTATTGTTACAAAAGGATTTTGAGTGGTTGGGAAATTAATTCTACTGTGCCAAGGTAATTGGGTCGTTGTTGGATAGTTTGGTGGGGGTCTTTCCCATGGAAGAATTTCAGATCCTATAGCCTTTTCGTTAATATTCAGAACTGAAAAGTGTTTTGCTTCAGGAAATACTGGTGGTACTGGAAATTTATTATATTCGTAATACGTGCTCAGTTGTGGACTTGGTCGAAAGTCTACTAGATCGTTGGTAAAGTTTCTTTGGGAAATAGGCAAAGTTCTTCCTGTTGGTTGAGATTGAATTTGTTTGTCCATTACCGGTTGCGTTATTCGTTCCATTGTTACTGTTACATTTTTCAAATTTGTAATATTTGTAGCGTTAGCATTATTGATAATAACTAAATTGTTTGGTGTTGTTGTCTTAATGGCTTCTGGCATATTTTGTTCTGTAATTGAAGTTAGCCATAAAATTACACACAAATAACATAGATACTGTGGAGGCATATTTACATACAGGAATCGCGGCACAAATTGAATTCATGTTTCCTCCACGCCATATATTTATAACTTTAGGTGATTACAATAAATTGTATTGTTTGACAATTTTTAATGCTTCTTATTGTTTTTATAAACGCCTATTGTGCGATATTAGTGACCATGCCGAAAGAAAGTGTAGATATGTCTTAGGTATAATGACACTAACGATATGCTCTGAATAGAATGATAGGAAACAAATTGTAATACATACATATATAGAAAGCTGTTCATTCTTTTTTATTTTACTTTAAAATTTACCTAAAATTATCCAATTTTATGATTCAAGTGATTGTTACTTTTGAAGCGCTCCGTATTGTTTTGTTTTTTAAGTAAAACTTCAAATGTGTATATAATTTGTTTTAACAAATAATATGATAACGTAATTATTTTTCTTTGAATTACTGACTAATAACCAACTAAAATTAAATGTTGAAACATAGACCTTTCTAAAGTGAGCACCATCTATTGTCAACTGTCGGAGTAATGTATGTCTCAACTTAAACAGTACAAAAAGTATTTTTAATAAATGCAAAACAGAAAAACTAATTTGGAATAATGATTAATTTAATACATATCTCAGACAACACTATTTAAAACTACGTATATATGTATCAGCCCTATCAATTTGTTCTTCAAAATTATTTTTGGTTATGTCTGTAGCACAAATAATTAGTCATAATAAAGTTTATGACATTGCATTATATTGGTACCATAAAATTTCCATATAAAAAGTTTAGACTGCTGATTTCCATGTGGAAAGTCACTTGAAATTTGAAACACATTTTTATTACTACAGAGAAAGAAGTTTTTTCCAATCGCGGTTTAAAGTAAAATACCGTAAAATTCAAGTTATCTTTTTGCTGACAGATTTTGAGACCTTTTTATTAATACATATTTTAATCTGCGACATCAAATTTGATGGGGAGTCCCAGAAACACTTTACAAATTTGTTAACGGATGGGGCTAAGTCCTTAAATATACCAAAGTACCGTGATTTAATTTACAAATGTCTTTTGCTTAGTATTCAAATATAAAAGAACTGTAACAAAAATTACATGTTATGATTATTGCCCCCACAAGTGTGCACTTCCTTGCGTCATCTATTTTTACAAATAATGCATTACTTCGTCATTGTGAAAATCGAAATAGAGGTTACAATATTAAAAAAAGAAAAAGTGAAGTCTTTTATGTTTCAAGCCCTATTTTATAGACTAGTTGACTGCCGATTCAACTTCGCCGTCGATTAACTGAAAGTTAATCATTCTAATGCATTACTGTTATCCCTGGTTACTCTGATCAATTGTCGATTGAACTCGGGTTTTAGGGCCGGTCATACAATATTGGTTTAAACTGCAGTTCGTTGAAACTAAATTGACTACTGTTGGCGTAATTATTAGTAACCAATAGTAATCAATTTTGATAAGGAACACATCGTAATTGATTTTTAAATTTGTAAACAGGTGGCAGTAGGCAGTGGCTTTAATTGGCAATGATTGTTACACAAATTGCGCCATCTACGTGTTGCAAGAATTATCAACTAAAACTACGGTTCATCAAAACTCCTTCTAATCACTCGTGGATTTGTGGATCTATATTTGATTCGTACTTTTGATTTGGAAATTTGAGTTTTAAAGTAACAATACAGACAAACCAGAAAATAAATTTAATAAACCTTAAAACTGTACAATCCAAATAATGCAAACTATGGTAAAAGTTTATAAAAATTTGAATTAACATTTGAGAATTTAGTTGCCAGTAAACAGTATAGTTGGCACTACTTGAATGTCAAAATCGGTAAAATAGTTATTGCATGGCATATCATCATCTGTCAAATGTGACGTTAAGGAAAATAAGCAATATTCAAATAATTTTAATTTCGTTAATGTAGAATATAATTAAATTAAATAAACCACAATGGCTATGCCTGAAACTAAATTGGAGGTAGTATCTTTAATTATCACCTTATCCCTCTTTCTATACTTATTTGTAGATGTTAGACGATGTTGGAGACTATGTGGAAGGTGAAATGAGTATTCCAGGTAAAACAAACGTAAGCAAATTAGGCGAACCAGATTTTAACACACTTGATGAACCTATACGAGACACTATTGTAAGTTTATTCGTTATCAGTGAAGAATTATTCATTGATTTGGTTTTTAGCTGAGAGATGTTAAAGCAGTCGGTATCAAATTTTTATATGTATTATTTCCTAAAGAGAAGAAGGCACTTCTAAAGGAATGTATGTTTAGCAATAATAAATTGTGTTATATTTAATATATTCCTTTTAGGGGATTTGTGGGGACCATTGGTTTTATGCACGTTAATGGCCATGTGAGTAGAATATTTCTGAAAAGCTGACATAACGTAACATTTTCTAGGATATTACAAGAATCAAATAAAGCAGATGATTCAAATGATGGTGGTCCAGAATTTGCTGAAGTATTTGTGATTGTATGGATTGGTTCTATAATTGTAACACTCAATTCAAAATTGTTAGGTGGAAATATGTGTGTTAAGTAAATGATATTTATAAAAATCTCTATTTTAATGTTTTTAGATCCTTTTTTCAAAGTGTTTGTGTATTAGGATATTGTTTGTTACCTACAACAATAGCTTTAATATTATGTAGGATAATTCTTATCGCTACACAAACGAACTTTCTATTTTTTTTAAGATTTTTTGTGTCTATGTCGGGTTTTGCATGGGCAACTTATGGTAAGAAAGAGTTATTAAATGTAATAGTTTGATTATAAACAATATTTTCAGCATCAACAGTGTTTTTAGGTGATAGTCAGAAGGCAGGTCGCAAGGCACTTGCAGTCTATCCAATCTTTCTATTCTACTTTATTATATCATGGCTTGTTATATCGCACACAAATACATGAATTATATT
The DNA here is from genome assembly GCA_024586415.1 of Phrixothrix hirtus. Lineage (NCBI taxonomy): Eukaryota > Metazoa > Arthropoda > Insecta > Coleoptera > Phengodidae > Phrixothrix > Phrixothrix hirtus. The sequence continues at coordinate 9,798 of JAHWXV010348154.1, forward strand.
TATTATAAGAATTTGTAAAATACTTATGTACATATGCTTCCGTGATTGTATTATTTGTTAAGTCAATTCCATACTAGTGTTCTAATTATTATAATAAACTTTTATAAATTATTTTTATCTATCTTATCTAATATAATTATAAACTGGCTGTTCTGAATTGCAAAATAAAATACAATTTTTAATGTTTAATTTTATGGGATGAATGCATGTAGAGTGCGTTGCAACAATCTGAATACACAAGCATAATTGTCACATTATTAACCCATTTATGCTTAAGTTTTTTAAATTTAATTAAAAAAGGAAAAATGTATTTTTGTTTTATACTACATAGAATTACTGAAAATGCACAAACAATTTTTTGAATTGTCTGAATAGCTTTAAAACTGATATATGAGATCATTGGGCGTTTATATATTCTTTAAACACATAAAAGATATAAAAATAGACATTCATTTTTATTTATTACTTTCGAAACTACGTACAATAAATGAATACAATAATTACCAGCTTATGTAAAATCTAGGCTTGAAGCATGGCACACATAATATCATATTACTTTTACTTTCTCTTACCTATATGAAATATGGTATAGAGAAAGCATTGTTTTCAATCAAAATTTTCGATGTCGAAATTTTAGTGGAAATACATGTTTTCGGGTCCCCTGAGTATGAAAAACATGTTTTTAGAAATTGGTCTGTGTGTGTGCGTATGCCTGTGAACACCATAGCTCAAAAACTACTTGTCCTAGAAAAACAAAATTTTATATTTGAGTTCATTGTTGGGGTCACGCGACCGCAACATTTTCACTAAAATCGGAAAATCGTAACTGCCACTTTATTCTTATTATTTTTTGGTTTTTTGAGATGTTTTCAAAATCAGCTCTAACAATTTTTTTAAACTTACTATATTTCTTAGAAATGTAATGCCCTTTCATACAATCTAGGCAGTTTTTCATAAAATTTTCCGTAAGTCGAGTAACCGAAAGTACTATCGCCGTTAATTCTAAATAAAATAACTATGAAACTAAAACCTCTAGCTAAATGAAAATTTATATTTAAGGTCACAATCACTTTAGAGTGCTAAATCAAAAATTTGGTTATAATCGAATACCCGGAAATATCAGCTTATTTATGTCATTCTTAAATATTATCCGATTCTTCGTTTTTCGAGATTTTCTCGAAATCGGCTGTAACTATTTTTCTAAATTTATTGTATTTCTTAAGCATTTAAGGCCCTTTCATATAATCTAGGCGGTTACTCAGAAAATTTTCCGTAAATCGAGTAACCGGAAGTACTTTCACTGTTAACTCTCAATACAGTAACTATAAAACTAAAAGCCCTAACTAAATGAAAATTTATTTTGAGGTCATAATCACCTTTGTATGCAAAATCAAAAATTTGATTAAAATCGAATAGCCGGAAGTACCACTTTATTTCTGTCATTTTTAGATATGTTTCGAATTCTTCATTTTCGGGGTTTTTTTGAAATCCGTTATAACGACTTTTTTGAAACTTAGTATATTTCTTAGCTACTTAATTTAGTTTTATATTAAACAAGGAGTTTCTCTAATACATTTTTGAAAATCAAGTAACCGGAAGTACTTGGAGTATTAATTAGTTGTGAATAACGTATCTCAAAAAGTAATGATTATGTACTACTACTACTACCAATCATTCCATTCCCTTAGCGGGATAGGCAAAACCTAATACCAAGCCTCCACCGTCACAACCCCAGCATGCACCCATACACCAACCCCTCTCACTACCACCGCCCTTCATCTAAACTCCCAGCACTCTACAGTATCCACACCATCCCACTAATCCTACTATCACCCATTCACTATTTTTCTCCATTGCTTTCTGTCCTTACACACTTCTTTTGCTTCCATTAAACTCATACGACGTTTTTGGCAAGCTGTCCTATTCTTTGCGCTCTTTATTCTCTTTCCTTTTACAATTTCTTCAATCATATTCAACCATCTCTTTCTCGGTCTCCCCTACCTAGTTTTCTATTCATACCTGTCTCATATATTCTTTTTGTTAAGCGTTCATTACTCATTCGTTCCACATGTCCAAACCATCTTAATGCCCTTCTTTTGTACAGTTCAGGCAGTGTTTCCTACACCTGACACGTATCCATCACCCATTCATTCCTTACTCTGTCACGTCTCGATTTGCCACATGCAGCTCTCAGGTACCTCATGCTTACAGCGTTTATATTACTCATATGCTTCTTCTGAAATACCCAAGTCTCACTGCGATATAGAACAGTTGGAACAAATACACTATTGTAGACAGCCTTCTTTGCTTCCATACTTAACTGCTCATTCTTGGTTACTGACCACATGCTGCCAATTATTCTCCTGC
>JAHWXV010348193.1:0-10731 GCA_024586415.1 Phrixothrix hirtus
ACTCGCTCTTACTTATTTTATACACGCTAAAGGAAAACTGCAAGGGGGCGGGAAACTCTACCTCGTCCCTTACCCCGCTAGATCTCATTACCCCTCACCCGCACTTTATCCAGAACGTCAGTTACTATACTACTCTTTATCTAAAATTTAGTTTGACATACGGTACCTATATAAAGTTTAATAAATATAATTGGTAACAAACAAATTGATATTACTATAGCGTACCTATTATAGTTAATTAAATCAACTAAATTCAATTTTTATATAGTTTTACAATGAGAACTAATATTTTATCATCCCCTATTTTTTAAAATACAAGAAGGTATTCTTTATGGGGTAGTTAATTCTTTTGGGTCATAAAATCTAGATATCTGAAGTAAAGGTTATACCCATATCACATGTGAAACGTTTGTTTGCCACCAAAGTGTATACTTTTTAAATATCGATGGATTTGCAATCTGTCGCAATTTCACTACCTTAAAACACACTTGGATATGTACTAACTTGTTTGATAGCGCAATTAACATTAGATATTGACCGCCATGAGCGAATATTATTTAATCTGTCAAAAGAGTTATCTATTTTATTCTCGTTTTAATTTATTTTACAAAATTGATGTGGAATTTTTTTGCATGTTTCAAGAATAACAATGATAAATCCTTTCGATCTTTTAAAAGAAAACTGATGTTTGTGTGTCCGTAACAGAAAGGAGATGTATAATTATGAAAAATGGTTCAGTGAAAATTGACACTACTGCTGAATATACATTCTACTAGAAGCGTTACTTCTGACATTATTTCTAAAGAAAACGTAACAGCACATGCATTTATTAAGCATAATATACTCAGTGACAGAGAAACTGCAACATCAAGAAGTAGTAGGAATTTCTTAATCTAAGGTAGATCTGCTGGGCTGACATTAAGTAATAATTGATTTACTTTTGAGATCAAGAGCTAATATGATAACGTCACATTTGACAGTTGTTATAATTTTTTGCTAACTTCTTCGGTCTGTGCTTCTCGCACGATTTGATGTTGTTTTTCATTGTTAATTAACATTATTTTGGTTGTTGTTCTTTTGTTAACGTGATCTCTTTGTTTTATCATGCCTAGAGTACGGCAACGGGAATATTACCGTCAATTAAGCGAATTTGACAGAGGTCGAATTATTGGATTGCACGTAGCTGGTCTCTCATTTGGGGAAATTGCTAACCGTGTAAATCGAAATCGGTCTACTATAATGTGAGGGTGTCCTGTATGGTTTGAAGATGACCAGGAACATCGTAAAAAGGAACCGGTGCTTCAAGAAGAACTAATGAGTATCAAGATCGTCGCTTAGGACAACTGCCGTTTAAAGGACGAATTTTCCTTTACTCGGGCTGTTGGTGACCAATTGTTTGATAAAGAAGGTAATCTTGTGACTCTTAGAACAGTTTATCGCCAAATCCGAAGTTTTGGGTTAACATAATATCGTCCGCAACTTGTGCTTCTTTTGACTGCAGAACATTGCCATTAGAATCTTAAATGCCACCGTGTTGTCTTTAATGACGGATCTAAATTTTTTTACGAATGTATGACGTTCGTATGAAGAAGAAGACTAGGTGAACGACGTAATCTTCAATTTATAATTGAGAGGCACGTACGCCGCACTGTGGGTGTTATGGTTTGAGGTGCGATTACTTATGACAGCAGGTCTCCCTTGGTGTTCCTTTGAGGTAATATGATATCACAATGGTATATTGCGAAAGTTGTTGGAACACATCTTCTTCCATACTTGCAACAGCTCGAAGATCCATTATTACAGCAAGATAATGCACGTCCACATGTAGCAATGTTTTCCTTGAACTTCTTTGAGCAGACATAGATTCATCTTTTGCCCTGACCTCCAAGATCTCCAGATCATTCCTCTATTGAACATGTAAGGGAGATAATGGGTAGAAGGCTATGAAATTTTCAATGTACTCCTTTGACTTTGGAGGCCATGATACTTGAGGTGCAACTTGCATGGGAGGCAATACCCCAAGACGAGATAAACCAACTTATTCAATCAATGCCACGGAGTGCAAATAAATGTGTAAATCAGAAAGACCGTACCACACATTATTAATAACTATTATAAATTTTTGTTTAACTAATACAGATTTTTCCTCCCAAATTTTGTTCATTTATTACTATAACATAGGTAAATATTCTTACCAAATTGCATCTAGAAATGCCAACCCCTTCTTGATGTTGCAATTTCTATGTCACTGAGTATATGTATTATAACAGATAGACATTGTAAACTAGTGGTTACTTCAATGGAATTGGGTCCCTTTCCTTCTCAAAATTTGCTATCGAAAATGTAACTTTTGTATCAGAGTATAATTAAACTGGGATTTAAAGGATATTTCCTTTAAAGATATGAATTAAACATCAATTAGGGATGCTATTTATTTGAAGATTTATGGGCAGTTGGGGAAACTCGGCATTATTATAATTTATGATACTTACAGATATGTTTTTATCCAATATTCTTTAATAATCTTATCTTGGTTTGAAAATGCAGTTGACTTGCGTTTCATTGTTGTAGTAGTAATTAGATTTACATATTACTTAAAACGCTTTTTATATATGTGTTTAGATAGTTATATTATGCTGCCCTTGTGATAGCTTGTAACAGGCTGAATTGACAATAATGCATGTGGCAGAAACTATGAATGTTTAACCATGGCCGGCATAGCTTCAGTGGAGCGAGCTGTGGTTCATCGGTACGCGCGGCTAAACAATGTAGAAATAATAAGTCTAAATCGGTAAAATGTGGGAGCCACTGTTCTCAAGACAAACTGCAAACAGGCGGAGTCTGTAAAACTCCCTGTATATCAAGATATTAATGACCTACCTTCAAGCGGAGACAGACACTCTAACGGTACTACAGATACTGATGGATGTCTGAAAAGGAATTTACAATTGCTAAAAGTGCTCACTTAATTAAGATCGCCCTTTATAAAGCGAGGCGCCAGACGTAATTATAAAATTAGGAGTCAAGTCCACTTTATTGTGATTAACTGAAAATAACTCTTTAGCTAGCAATTACTAAACAAAAGATGAATCAAGAGTATTAATATACCCTGTATATTGAGAAAGCAATGACATCTCTGATAATTTTACGTTGAATCAACTTGACACATAGATCAATAAATGCTATAAGTAGCATGAATTATTCTCAATAATGGTGAAGGCAATTTAATCTGTAAATCAACGTTTTGAACTTTGCTTGCAACAAAAACTTTCTCGTACACTTTATCAAATAACAAATTCTGAATTTCACATTCAATTTTGTCAGACAACCCTGATTCGTTGTTGCTATAAATTAGCCAATAAAAATAAATAAAAGAATTAATCGAGCACACTATATTGTTTTTAAAAGCTCAATTTACACTGCACACAAATGACAGTTTCGCATAGAGAAACTAAATATCTATCCACTAAATAAAATTAGGACAATCATTTTTACATTGGCCAAAGCGATCGAGGTTTGTGTTTACTTACAAAAATTATATTAACGGTGGGTCTAAAAATTCCTTAGAATATAAATCTTAATGGTTTGACGACATATGTTAGCCTAAACAGCACATACATAAATAAAAGAAATCAAATCTAAAAGAGGGTACCCTGTATGTAAATTTTCATAAAATCAATCTATGGTTTACAGTACTAAGTTAAAATTCAACGAAAATTTATAACTAAATTTTATACACAAATGGTTTATTTAAAACGTTCATTACTGATGCGTCGGACAAATATGTATTTCAACCCGCAAAAGAGTTAGAGAACCCTTCTTTAATTCCTTTGACGTATTAAACAAAAATGAGTTCGTGAGCCAACGCCCCTTGTATTCTTTATTATCGTTTGAAACTTAAATTTTGCAGTAGGGATTTGTGATAAAAGCAGATCGCTGAACACCCTAATTTTTTTAATTGTGAAATAACTGAAATTTGCACTTACAGATGAAGTGGTTAACGTAAAGTTGTTAAAGCGGAAGCCGTTTCTTCTAATGTTTAATAAAGCGAAAAACCCTCCGGGTAGTCGCTAACGAAGAACTCTTCTGCCCTTTTTTATTGATTAAACATCCCAAAATACGGAATTCCCAACTCAGCTACGCGCTGGATGGCAACAATACAAACTCAATAAAGACAGATAATTTTAAATAAAAATTAGAGAAAGAATCTGAAAAAAAACACCGTTACTTTCTTGATATTTGATTAAAAACTGTTTATTCTTACAATACTTTCCACGAACAAAACCCAAGGTTGACCTCTAAATGGCGACACTAAACCTGGTCCGTAAACTAATATTCCAATCGCCCTACTATCCGTTTCTGCCTTTACAAGATACATTGTTTACTTAAGCGTCTATCCACTGGAATTTTTATGTATACCAGCAGTGTAATTATTACGTTTGAAAAGTACTTGGATACAATCTTGTTGCATATTATCAATATGCTGATGTAAGCATCTATACCCCTGAATTGAACTCTATATTTGTGTTGGATTCTAAAATATTAATTTTGTGTAATATACGAGATAAGTTAAAATAGTTCAATATAAAAGTCAAATTATTCTTTAAATAAGATGCTGTTTTAACAATACATGAATTAAATCTGATTTTAGTAAGTTTCCTATAAGTAAATAATGTAAGTCGTAATGCTTACTTACGTTTTAATGGTTTAATTAAGGTATTTACAACCAAAAAAAATCAGGAAAAGCTGACAAACTTGGCTTCATTTCAAAAACCTTTCAGCCCTTGCTGGATTTTATAAGACTAAGCAATGATAATTTAATAATTACGCATGACTGAATACATACATTACATTTTTAATAAATTTAATTAGAATATAATTTCTCTTAAATTGAGTAAGAAACCATTTTCTTCAGAAGTAAATAGGTTAAAATAGAAAATTATTTAGATCTACCTCGTATAATATACAAAATTATTCATTGCAAAAGTACATAGTAGAAATTCATGACATTAAAAGAACTTAATTGTTTTGTATTCTCATAGACGGTGACCTCAGCGTTGACGCTTGATTAAACAGTAAAGTACCATTAAGGGACGCGCCAGGTTGACCTTAATGCCAAAAATCCGTCCGAAAATCACATATGCAAATACACAAATAAGTAACGTATATGAGAATACGAGAACCTTGTTTAAAAGTTATTTGTGCAACAAGATGGTTACAAAACGTTCCGAGATATCCGACTCCAATACGAAGGTTGGGAAATATGCAATTGTAAGATTCGCATGGGGGAATAAAAAGTTAGTTAGTTATCAGGCTTCAAGCGTTACCATTCGTGGAGAGTAAAAGTTATCTTGAATAGTGCCTTGTTTTTGTTTTTAGATTTTGAAACTATCTTTGTCAAAGTTTATTAAACCACTAGACTATTGGTATCCAAGTTGGGGTTCCCAGAAATAATTTGAGATTCGAGATTTAACAAGATTCAGATAGGTACAGTTCCGTATAGTTATACCCGAGAGGGGTCTTCGTGTAATTAGGACACAAAGGGCGGCTTTCGCATAAGTTCAGCAACATTAGAAACACCAAAAGTAGTAAGTGCTCTCCGCGTATTTTTGTCTATATAAAAGAAGGAGATTCGTCATCTTTGCCTTTAAGTAATTTATCAAGACCTACATGTCCATCTTAGTTTACAAATTTACATAACGTAATAAAAGGAACAATGTTGCTTCCAGTTATTTTGGGAGAATTGAAACGAATGGATTATGACCTATTAATAATTACTGGTTCAATAAACATTTTTGATTATTAAAAGTTTTTCATATACGTGTAAATTGTTGCAAGCTAATTTACTGTAAATATTATAACTGTATTATAGTAATTTAAATTGTTTAATGAAACCTTTGGTAGTTTGGGTACCCATTCAATGATTAATGCTTAATCTGAGTTTTCTCGCACAAATGTCGCCCATTTAAGCTAGATGAGGTTCTTTGAATTTATCAGAGATTTCGCATTTACCTGAAAACGTATTTTGGTTTTTCTTTTAAACACCCCACGCGCGATTCTCGTTGGCCCGGGTTAGTGTGTGTATTATTAGTGTAATTTTACTTTAGGCATATGCATTTTACCGTTGTGAATTAACCAATTATGTATAAATGTGTGCACGTTAAAAGTTTATTATATGACGTGCTTGTGCCCAATTGATGTTCTTTCTTTATTACTGACAGCCTAAGTTCACCTGAAGTGATGTTCATATAGTGGGCGCTCAATAAATTTAGTACTCATTTCATAACTTGTCAATAATAGAAAAGTTATAAAACATTTGTTTCAAGTAAATATAAAACTTGCCGATTTTAATGGTATACAGGGTGATCAATTCTAGTGCCTGCCTTTATGTAGTTCGCCTTCAGCAAACCACAACCTAAATTTACGAATGACGTCAAATTGAATTCAAGACTGATACGAATGATCAGCATTAATTTTAGTATACAGGGCGTATCAAAAGGAATCATAGTATTTTTACACTTTCCTAAATAAAGATAGTTTTGAATCGATATTAAGCCCAAATAGGGGGCTTCACCCCAATTTTATAATTAGGTTAGCACTTCATGGTATACAGGAGCCGTCATAAGTAGTGAGTGCTTTTAGCATTAGTATATTTTCTTTTCAGTTTTAATACCGTATCTCCTAAGGTAGGTCTCTAACATCTTGACATACAGGGTAATTCACAAACATCACCTGGTAGCAGTTTCGATTTGAGAACAGTGGCGCCCACCTTTTTCCGATTTTGTCTTGACATAACAATGTTTAACCTCGAACGTACCTATGAACCACGCTTCGCTCCACTCGTGATTTTTTATTGCCGCATGGGTTATTGTCAGTTTACCCTCTGACAAACTTTTAAAGTAATTATAAAAATAACACAATCTCATACTTCACTAGTAGATTTCTGTAAAATTATTAATTAATAATTTTATAATGTGTAACAAATCTATTTTTCTAAAATCTTTGGTACTAATAATATCAACACATTACTTAATTTTATATTACTAATATAGAAATAAAGTTAAATCTGCAAACATTTCCTTTTATTAATTAAGATGTTAAAATTCTTATCAGAGTCAACGATTTCTAATTTAAATTCTTTTACCGCTACACTAGAAAATAGTTTTAATAGTCTTTAGTGGATTGAAACTTTATTGGCATTTTAACTAAAATTTGCCGTGATATAATTTGAAATAAGATTTACAGCAAAATAAAATTAGTGGTAGCGTGATTGTACAGTTAAATAACTCCCTGTTGATTAGTTAATGCAATTTTTGTAAAAGTGTTAAGGTAAAATGTATGCAAGGGTTTATTTTATTTTCCACGCAGTAAGTTAATAAAGCAATAAAACTGGAATTACACTAATAAATTTGAGTAACCAGTTCTAATAGAAAAATAAGGGTACGAAAACAAATTTTATAAAGTTATCACATTAACAATTATCAAGGTTCTAATAATTGTAAACCTGGAGTGCTTTTCCAGTTTATTAAATTTCCTTTTTAAATCATATTTATGAATTAGAAGCTCGTGTTGGAATAAAACTCAACTTTAGAAGAGCTGCCCTGAAGACATTTATATCTAGAGCTCTTTGTTCTAATGGCATTCTAAGGTTTCTCCTTTCATATTTACCATTCAGTTTGATTGTTTTCAGTTATTCTAAAAGTCGTAAAAATTAATATACCTTCATCATGTAAAATTTATTTGGAACTATAACGTTAATTATTTTTTACAAAGTGTTTATGATACCCACTTAAATTTACTTTTCATGTACAGGTGGATATGCCAGGTACCTCACGGTGGGCTTTACAACTAATCGTTCATTATTATGAATCTTAGTCAATTAGGAATGAAATAAATAAATTATGAAATTGTTGTAAATGAATGAAATCATCTTAAGCGATGAAATACGTGTTGTAAATTCTTAAAAATGCCGTTCAAGCAATGTATAAAATTGAATTGTATCATACACTGCTGAGAAAATAAACTAGCGATGTTTTTAGTAATTTTCTCATCTAGATACCCGGAATTATCTTATGTGGATTTTTTGTTTCTTTCTAATTAAGTCACAAAATTTAGTTCGACGACAACAGTTTTCTAGTTGCATAGTTATTATAAGGATAACACTTCGGTAATAATGGAGTTTAGCAACATTTTATCTCGTTCATTTGAGTCTCAATCCCGATATTAAATACGGCGATATGCATATAAACTTACTGTATAGTAAAAGTTCTTTGAAGTTGACATTTTTTGGTCGCTTTAACTAGACTGTCACTTGTGTTACAATTCATAAAGAATATTTAATTAAAGAAAAGACTTGAAACCTACCTTTAGAAAATCGTTCCTCTATGATTTAATTAGTTATTTAGAGATTGTTATCGTTAATTGTTATTTTATTATAAACTTGCTACGCAGTAAAAGTAATTAAGAAATTACTCTTATTACTTTTTAGATACTTTCAATATTACCAATATATTCTATAATTATTTGTACTTTAACTGAAGTAAAGCGAACTAAGCTATGTTTACTTTAAAATTCAGATACTAGGTAATAGTTCCACTGTATTTACAGTAATATAGTAAATATGCTTCTTATTGTAATTCATAAATTAGATTAATAAAATTTCTTCCCGTTTCATTTCTAATTACTTATTCTCGTTGATTTACAACTATTGCATTTATTGATGTTCTATTAATAAAGACGACGTTGTTAGAACTAATCCCAGGACAACTTTACAGTAACGGGCATACAATCATAAATTTCAATATTGTTATGATGGTCACGTATTATTAATGAAACAATAGGTTCCGGCAGTTACTATAATTCCTAAACTGTACGTACCCAACAAGCAACCAATAACTGTCATGCTTTTTCTTATGCAGAAATATTAACTAAGCAGGATGTAACTATTTGCACAATTTTAACAGTATAGCCATTTAATAGAGTTTATCTTTTGAAAATAAAGTGGATCTATCCTAGGTTTATTAATTGGTGAATAATTAAGTTGACGTTTTGTACTCTCTCAACAGAGTTTGTTTATTAACTAAACATAACCTAAGCTAATGTTTTCATATTTATTAACCATAAAAGTAAATACACATTCAGGTATATTTATTCATAAATTACTTTAAATTTTCACTGGATATAGTAAGTTTTCAATCGTACCTTGTGATCAACATTAAATAGAGTACTTACGTTTGAATTTAGTATTTGATGCTCCTGGTTATTTGCTAAAGATAAAGATATGCTAAGTATCTAACGAATGAAAATAGCCGCTAATGTTGATTATACGACATTATAAATATAAAAATCTGGTGTCAGACATCACACGACTTTCTCTTAAGTTCATAGATATACAAATATGTAAATGCTCACAATTGATTAAAATATTATTTACGTTTATTTTGGGAACAATAACTTTAACGGACACCCATCCAAGCTACTGGACACCCAAAACCCTACTTAACTCCAGAGATTTTCTCCGATAACTCGCTTCATGGCATTTTTCAGCAAAACCGCTAAGTTCGCGTGAAAGCATATCAAAAACGTGAGAACTGTAACGAGTTTTAAAAAAATTGTTGAAGACGTTTTCGAGAAAATCTCAAAAAACTTAAAAATCGTAAGAATAAAGTGCCACTTTATTCTAACTAAATTCTTGACATCTCATGCACAGAAAACAAAAAACTTAAATATGGTTTTTCATTTTCATATGATGATTAATCTTTGAGATATATTGCTCATGACTAATGCTCCAAGCATTTACGATTACTCAATTTTCAAAAATTTATTGGGGGAACTCCTTAGTTAATATAAAACTAAATTAGGTAGCTAAAAAATATACTAAGTTTAAAAAAAAAGTCGTTATAGCCGATTTCAAGAAAACTGTGAAGACGAAGAATTCGGAAAACATCTAAAAATGACAGAAATAAAGTGGTACTTCCGGTTATTCGGTTTTAATCAAATTTTTGAATTTGCATACAAAGACGATTATGATCTCAAATATAAATTTTTATTTAGCTAGAGCTTTTAGTTGCATAGTTATTTTATTCAGAGTTAACGGTGAAAGTACTTCCGAAAATTTTCTTAGTAATCGTCTAGATTATATGAAAGTGTCTTAAATATCTAAGAAATAGAGTAAATTTTAAAAAAATCATAAAAGCCAATTTCAAGAAAATCTCAGAAAACAAAAAAATTTGGAAAATATCTAAAAATGACAGAAATAAACTGGTACTTCCGGTTATTTAATTTTAACCAAATTTTTGATTTAACGCACTAAGGTGATCATGACCTTAAATATAAATTTTCAATTAGGTAGGATTTTTAGTTTCATAGTTATTTTATTCAGAATTAGCGGCGAAAGTACTTCCGCTTATTCGACTCTCGGAAAATTTTATGAAAAACCGTCTATATTATATGAAAGGGCACTAAATGTCTAAGAAATATAACCAATTTAAAAAAGTCGTTGTAGCCGATTTTGAAAAAATCTCAAAAATCCAAAAAATGACAAGAGTAAAGTGGCACTTCCGTTTTTTTCAATTTTAGTAAAATTATCGCAGTCGCGTGCGACGATGAATAGAAACACAAATATGAAATTTTGTTTTTCTAGGACCTGTACTTTTCAAGTTATCGCGTTCACAGTCACACACACACACACACACACACACACACACACACACACACACACACACACACACA
>JAHWXV010348196.1:0-13111 GCA_024586415.1 Phrixothrix hirtus
TAAACAAATATATTCAAACCAATTTTCAAACAATCTTAAATATTTAGAAACTATGCAAATTTTACATTAAACAAATCAAGATTAAATATGAATTCTTCAAGTTAGATATTCGTCCTTTTACTGTTAATTTACTTTAGAATGCCGATTACTTCTAAGCGGCTGTTTATTCAACAACAATAATTTTTATAGAACTGTTCCGTGCGAACTGCATACCTTAATAAAGTTTAATCAAAGTCAATTTTAAATCTCTTACTTATTCTTCCGATCCTCTTTACTTTGGAAATCCAATACTTCGCTTTCGGGTACGTTGACGGTATTCTTGCTTTTCCAAATTCAATTTTTCTTACTTTTCCAAATCCACTTTAATACTGATTTTCCAAATCCACTTTATTTCTGCCTTTCCAAATCCACTTAATTTGCAGCACTTGCTTTTCGCGTTTTGCTACACCTTTTAAATTCACTAATATCACTTAACGTTCACTAACTTGCCCTCTAATCGGGGTCTTCTTGCGGACCGCTTTACAGCGTGTCCTTCTCGTGCCGGCGTCGATCAAAGATCCCCTTAACTTGCCTTAACTACCTTGTACCGGGGTCTACTTCTGGAACGTTTATAACATGTCCGTACTCTCTCGTGGTCGGCTAAAGATAAATTGTTTATTTTGTTTTCCTGAAACGTTGATTTCCGTTCAAAATCTCCCATGGCAACCATAAGCCGCACTTGCGTGCGTGCGTGCATGCGTGCGTGCGTGCGTGCGTGTGTGCATGCGTGCGTGCATGCGTGCGTGCGTGCGTGCGTACGTGCGTGCGTGCGTACGTGTGTGTGAACAAAATATCTCGAAAAAGATAAGCTGTAGATAAACGAAATTTTACATTTGACTTTGTATCCATCTTCGCACGCGAGTGCAACAATTTCACTAACATCCAATATCCGGAAGTGTCAGTTTACTCTTCTCATTTTTTGGTTTACGCGATTTTATCGAAATCGGCTGTAACCATTTTTTTAAAATTCATTGTGTTTCTTAGAGATTTAATTCCCTTTTAAATAATTAAAACAATTTCTCAAAACAATGTACGTAAAACGAGTAACCGGAAGTAGTCTTACCATTAACAATGACTAAAATAACTATGAAACTAATAGTCCTATATAAATGAAAATTTGTATAGGAGATCGTAACTACCTTTGTATTCTAAATTAAGAATTTTGTTAGAATCGAATAACAGGAAGTACAACTTTATTTCTGTTATTTTTAGATATTTTCCGAACTTTCGGTTTTCTGGGATTTTCTCAAAATTGGCTGTAACAATTTTTTTAAAACTTATTTCATTTCTTACCCATTTAGTGACCTTTCATATAGTTTATGCCGTTTCTCAGAAACTTTTCCATAAATTGAGTAACCGGAAGTATATTCACCGTTAACTTTAAATAAATTAACTATGAAACTGAACGTCCTAGCTGATTGAAATTTATATTTGGGGCCGTAACTGCATTGGTATGCTAAATGAATAATTTGGTTAAAATTGAATAACCGGATGTACTACTTTATTTCTGTCATTATTAGATATTTTCCGAATTTTCGTTTATCGTGACTTTCTTAAAATCAGATACAATTTTTTTAAAACTTGGTAAATTTCTTGGTTACTTTATTGCGTTTTGAATGAATCAAGCTGTATCTATAATACATTTTCGAAAGTTGAATAACCGGAAGTACTTGGTATATTAATTGCGAACAACGTATCTCATAAACTAAATATGATATATGAATGAAATTGTATATTTAAGATTTTTATCTTTTGCACATGAGACGTCACGAATTTAGGCAAAATTTAATGACCGGAAGTGCCACTTTATTCAAGTGATTTTTAAGTTTTTTTGGGATTTTCTCGAAAACAGCTATAATTTTTATTTTAAAATGTGCTACGGTTATTATGTATCTAATGACCCCTTACGTGAACTTAACAGTTTTTTTGAAAAATAAGTCGAAGCAATTTATCAGAGAAAATTTCTTGAGTTAAGCAGGCTTTCGCCTGTCCAGTTAGTTGGGTAGGTGATCGTTACAATTATCGTTTCCAAAATAAACGTAGACAATAATCTAACCATTTGTGGACACTGTTACGGTCTTTTTTTGCATCGTGACAAATTATAAATTTAATTTAAAACTTTAAGCCTTTCCGTTCGCTACACCAATGAGTGAGCGCTTTCTTTTAATGTGCATAAGTTTATGTTTAAACTGTGTGTATTTAATTTAAGTTGACTACAGTTTTTCGTTTCATTTCTTTGAATAGTTATCCTGTAATTAATTAGTCATTATCCTTTTATATTACTCCCCCTTCTTTGCTTTATTCTTCAAGGTTTTAGCGATAGGCGCTTTCAGGGAATTAATCCTGCGTGCTACCTAATCTTTTTATAAGCTCGATTTTGAAAACCGCATTCGATTATAGAACACGTTTTGCATTGCTGGTGCGAATCAATTTGTGTTCTGCTACCGTTTCGCTTCGTTGGTTTAAGAAACCCATTTTTGGTTTAGATTGTAACGCGTCCCTGCCTCTTATGGTTGGAACAGGGTTGTTAATGCCATGGGGTTGCTTGCAATGCAGAGGTTAGGTCCAGGACTGCACTAGGTCACTTTGGAGACTATTTATCTAAAACTTACTATTAATATGTATACTATTTACTAGGCCTTTTACCAGTGTGGTTAGTCGGTTAAGTACTTTTCAGTATATATGTATGCGAGTCATTGCTCATGATACAATTTAACTTAACAACTCTGCTATTTTAATTTTAACTTTGATTAATTATTAATCACAATTTCGGAAATGACAAACGTTGTAAAACTATAGGTGTACACTTTTCAAAAATGTTGTTTTAATTATACTTGTAATATTTTAGTTACACTGGAAATGTGATTTAGTTTTAATTAATCTACCTGCTCCAATATACTATTAAACAGAAATTTCTGTTTGTTGATTATTTCAAACAGTATGTTTACCTTAATTTTATAAACTGTATTTCATATGTATTCACTCTATGATTGGTTATTTCAGTTTAATGATTTAAACCTCAATTCGTTATAATTTCAAATATTTATTAATAACACAATTCAACCAAGAACAATATTTATTTAAACAATAGATCAACAAAATTATGTACAAGTTATTTGAATATTTACCGGTTTCATTCTTGTATTTTCTGACGGTCGTTTATAATTAATACTTTGGTTTTAATATTGATAGTGAAGTTATAGATCCCAAAATGGCGTACGAGGCATGAATTGAGCGCGTAATCTCGTTGTTTGTGCATTTAACGCGGATACAAAACAAATTAGGCAATTCTCAGATAGTGTTCAATTGTTCATAGTTAAACCAGGCTTTAATTAAGGGATTAGGAGTGAGTCGGCGGGCCGTTTAGCGGAAGCCACGATCAACAACGGTGAGAGCTCTCCCAGTCTATAAACGGAATTGCTCTCTGCTTCTTGGATGAGAAGGACTGCTTTCATATAATCCATTAAGTGTTTATTTTTATCAACTACTATCCACTAAATGAGAATTGCATAAAGTGTACTTAATTGAATTCGGAATTGCATGATGCAGGCTGACGCACGTGTAAATTAAATCTTTTAACTGTTAATAGATCGTGCTGCTTCGTCACATTGAAACACTACGATCCGTAACAAAAGCATTGTCCCTTTTTCTTTGAATTTTTAATTTCTCTCGATGTGAATGAAATTTAGCAAAATTTATAGGTTTAAAATCACTGCGCTTATTTCTGGGGGTAATTCTAGCCTATATCGTAGATTTGAAATGATTTTACCGGCTCTGGCGGTAAAATAAAGCTCGGTCGAGGTGTTTCCCAATGCAAAGAAGTAACAACTATTAATAAACCGGGTTCAAATGCGTGTTTAAATACTAGAGGGCTATCACCAAACCCAAGGCGAAATAATTTTTTTTATGTCTAAGTTGGTTAATCAAAACATATTGTAACAAATTGGTACATCAATGTATGCATAATTTAATTCGTGTGTGAACAGCAAAAATACATTAATAGAATTGTTTGCATACGCTTGAAAATAATCGAAATAATGATGCCGGTTTAATTAGGCTAATTAACGTTACTAAAAATTAAATGATATATCCCAGAATACAATACGGAACTTCTTCTGAACAATTAAATTACATATCATTAAAAATAAAGTGGCAAAATTGGTTTTAATTAATATAAATTTTCCATCGACATGCAAAACTACAATGCGCTTTTCTAACTACATTCGAACACTCATGGTTTTATATACATAAAGTTCAAACGCCTTGACCTACACAAGCATTGTGCGGGGTCAAGAATCTTGAACCCTTTAGATTAATACAGTATAAAGAATTTAAAAAGCATATTCGATCTTAATACTAATGAATCCAATGATAATTAAATATAAATTGCTAAATAAACTCGTTAAGCGGTAATTATACAAATAATAATTAAAGCAAAAATAAATAAATAAATATGATAAACGGTTGTTTGAATAGTCAGTAGTTATACATATGGTAATTAACTGAAAATACATATACAGGGTCTAACTAAATAATTTAAACTAAATAAAAATAGATACTATTAATGGAACTATGCCGTCATAAAGCAGTGAGTTTATACTTTTAATTAACTAAATTAATTACGTACGGAAGGAAAATGAACTGCGCTGGTATAGCTTCATTACAAGATGCAGTGAGTTTCTTTACCTTGACTTTCTAATAATTTAATTAATTTTTGCTCTCTCTAAATTCATAGTTTTCTTGTCTGCTTGATTTCTTCGTCGGAATACTATGTATTCTGACTACCATCCTCGTGGCCGAATAGCATTTTGATGGTCAACCAACTGGTAGACTCAAATGGTTTTAATTCGATTTACACTTCGAGGATTCTGTGTAGCTGTTTTATGTACCATTTTGAGTTCCAAGGAGCTTTCCTTGCACTTTTACGTACGTGGATTCCCACCTGCTCTTACTTTGAGGCTGATCACTCGTATGGTTATTAGTCGCACAAGGACTCTGGTGACATAGCAGCCTCGCTACTCATCACCTGCCATCATTAATGCCGAGACGGCCTGTCATAATCCTTTATGTTTATAAATTGTTTAAAATATGCTTTACCTTATTTTCTTTTGTTACTGTTCAACATTACCTATTATTAACGCTTACTTTTGGTTACTATAATTCCTATAAAAAACTGTAATTATATAGACACGTATTTTCATAAATTTTAAAACATACGTTTTACTTAAGTTGCGATTATTAATCTTACTTTTGAATATTTGTAAAACTCAAAACAATATTTGGTCAATTATTTACTGTTAGGGACTTAGCTACCGTTTTAATAGAAATATAAGTATCTACTCTCCTTGGTTGCAACTAAATTGACAAACATCGGTCTAATTAATTGTTTTTAAATACTGTACTTAATTTGAACATTTATTAATAATGTAAATGCTGGTCAAATCTGTCCACAGACTCGCCGCGTTACGTACTTTAATTTCAAAAAGTTATCTCACACCACTATTTAATATTAATAATATTATGCCCTATATATATTTTTGAATACTTACTTTGATACCTAGTTATGTTTCGCCTTTAACATATATAGGATGCACCGTAAGTATCTTTACTCCTTTTCAGGTCTTGTCTAGCAAGTTGCTTATACATTTAAAGGCGTGGCGCTCAAAAGCATTTCTTTTCTATCTCTTCCATCTATTGCTGCTGATAAACTCCGTTATTTTAAGTTAATCCAACGGCTCATCACCCTCTCTCCGATAAAACTGCTTGAGCCGAACAACCCTCCCTTTTCCACGTGAGCTACCCTTCGTTTACTTTCCTATTCTTTTATTCTTTTGTTATTAATTCTAGGACGAAGCTAGCTTATGTGGCAACTATTGGCACATCTATAAGCATAAGAGAAGGCCGTGTTTCGTTTCACAGCAAATTGTTTTATATGTAAACCTGTAGATATAGTAACACATTCTTTCTTTCAGGAATTAGTTAATTTTTAAGCGAATAACCAATTTAGGTAGTCTGTCTAAATTTTACCTAATCGAAGAGGGAACCCAGCGGTGTGCACGAAAAGCTACCTTATTGTAAGTACGTATTAATACAATACTCCACCTAAAGGTTTGGAGATCGGTTTCTTTGTTTTACCAGCCTCTATAACAACTAAAATTTGGACTATTATCCTTCCGTTATTGTTAAAAACAAAGTGGCGCTCTTATTTGCGACTATTTCCCGAATTTTTGGACACCTACTAATAATTCCTGAATGCTAACTTAATTGAATTCATTCGCAAAGGTAGAACCTCTGCAATCTCCACTGTGGTGGCCGGATCAAACCAGCTAATTCAGAAGATTTGCCAATTTTAACAACCTCAGATGCGTAAGGTCTCGTTCGTACCATTATAAGCTGCGGCACCTAACATCTACAGACTTTTCGCATTTGCAGTTCATTTTGATGAATTCTCCTAAAAGAAAATTCTCCAATAGATTTGTTTAATTTTTCATGAATCTCCGTTGTTGTGAAATGCGTAGTCTTCTATTGAGAGGGTACGAATTTTGGTTGACTTTGGATTTGTCGCCGCCGTGCCTGGCCGGCCGGTTTGCAGTTCATGATAAGTCTCAGAAGAGAATAGCATGGTTATCGGTGAACCATTTCGATGCTGACACAATGTTTCCTATTCACAGTGACAATAAATATCGGACACTTATTCATTGCGATGAGATAACTAATAACTGCGTGAAATTCGCTAATGCACACTTCCTTGAGCGCTATATCTCCTTCCTATATGCGACTGATTAGATCTTAATAACGAAGCATCGCTGATTTTAAAGGTGGACAACCAATTTACAACTGATTTATAAATAAACCACGCAGGTTGGTTTTACGTGATTCTTAGTTAAACCTAAATTTTGAGGTAACCCTCGTATGAATTTATTACCCTTTACGTATTTAAGCTACTCAAATGTCAATAAACTGTTGTCTCACAATTGAGAACAATTAAAAATTTTACAGTTCTCTTCACTATCTTATGCATTCTTGGTCTTACTTCAATTCAATTTCTATAAAGTAAAAAAAATAATTCTTAAGCAGTGTTGTTCATAAAGAAAAATATTACCGGATACGACAATTCTTGGGTTTTTCCATTAAGTTTAATTATTTTTCTGTTAATTTATAAATAAAATAACCGAAATTAATTTTTTAGAAATCCAGGAAATTGCGTTATACTTTCATTTTATTTACAGATGTTTGAAAATAAAACAGCTCAAATTAATTAAAATTGAAAAGGAATTATAATTTATATTTAACAAAGGTTGGGCATATTTCCTAACATTTACAGGAATTTCTTGAAGCAATTTAAATAAAATGAAATCATTAAATATGAATAAAGTACGCTTTATGATACATAAGTATTACTAAATTTTAATTAAGAAATTTTAAATTGAATTCTAAGGCGGGTTCTTATTGACTGAAGCGTTTTAATGTTATCGCTCATTACCTTTTTTAATTAAATACTATTGAAAAATCAGCGAGCTAGTTAAAGCTTGTTCCCCTTCACTTTTCATAAAAATGTTATTTTACAGAGAATAAAATAGTATTTGAAGGTACGCCAAGGGAACACTTAACTGATAGTTAGCAAAATGCATTAAATTTAAAATATTCATAGGCTTTGGGAAAGGCTTAACTTGACAAACTGAACGACCACAAGGGAAATTAATTAGTAAAAAGCGTATATGCGGGAGTTAGTAAGAGTGGACGAAAATTCTGAAATGCTATTCATAATCATTTAATCAAGGTATGTTTACTGTAATTTCATGCTTAAACTGTTTGTTCATTTTCCTGTCTCAGGGTTCAGGCTGCGTTTGATTGTTATGGTTCTTTTGCTAAGTCTACTAGAATTTAGCCAAATCATTAGGTGTTCCAACCCCAACTCCCAGTGGAGATGTTAAACCCGATAGTTCACGTCATCTCGTGGAACTAATTCACTTTATTTTTCTACATTATCGCATGAAAAACAAGACCAAACAGGAATACCAAGAAAAAGTGCTCATCTAAGTTAACAAAACGAAGTAGGAAAGGCACGCGACTAATTCGGGGTTTCTGAGAAGAGGGAAGGGGAAGATAAATTAACTCACGGTCTGCAAATAACAATGAAAATTTCTAGCCCTATTAGAACTCATCTTACAAGCGAAAAAATTAGTTAATGTGCATTTTAAAGCCAACTAGAAACCTTAAAAATCACCTACAAAAGACTCCAACAAAAAATCCATATTCCTTTTGGGAACCACGTCACGAGCAAAATTTTGATCCATATGTGACGGGTTTCTGTCACTTAATATTTTTTCCGGGAGGGTAGGTCTCAGTCACAGATGGGTCAAGGTTATATGGGTCTTCTCATACGAACTATTTAATTCGTTGGCTAACTGCGAACAGAATTTATTAACATACAGCATAGTTAAGTTGACTAATTTTCACTTTTTGATTCTGCCTCGTATATTTTATTTTGTTATTCGGCCTTAATACCTTGTTAAGTTTACCCTGCATGCTTTGGTTTTACGAGTTTTGATTCAGTGTACACTACGGGATAATTTATTAGGTTTTTGATGTCTGCGCACTTAATGACTGTTTAATTATTTGTAATCTACTTTTAATTGTCAATTTAAAACAAAATTTGAAAATTTAAGGTTTTCGTACGTTTAACGCTGCAGTGTTGTTATTTATCAGTTCACTCAGTTATGTACCTTTATCAATTTTAAGACTGAATGGGTCTTATTATTTTCAAGCTTAAGGCTTTCGTTTTATGATTATACGTTGTATTAAATCAACCACAACGTATTAATTGTATTTATTATTCAACTAGGCAAAAATAATTATGTACAGGCAGGTTTTCTTACAACTAATATTTACAGACATATTTATTTACATGAACGCTAGTTTTATCCCTGTTTAAATATTATTGTTGTTTCGCAAACAGCTGACTTTTGGACTGATTTATGTCTTGACAAGTGTAATTTAAGCGTAATGCGCAATCGAGTGTCAGGATAAACTTTAAGACGGCAATTTGCAGGTTAATGCGGATACATTTACCCTTCGTTTTATTTAATCTCAACGATAGTAAATTCAGTATGTTAGTAAGCGGTTTGTTCAGTGTATGGCATGATTTGTAGCGTTTAGTGGGTGTTTGTCTGTACTTAATGAAGACTACTTTGCGGCAATTGTTTCGATCCACGTACATATCAGAGATATCATATAAGCGAAAGCACTGGTATATACCAGAGTTAAAAAAACAGTGCCATATAGGTAGCCTTCAATACATACCAACGATCTGTCGTGTAAATCAATGCGTTATAAAAGGAAATCACTTTGGCATTATTTTTAGCGTTTGATGTAAAATGGTTTCAAGTAAGTGAATGGAATCTTTTGTTCCTGATTGGAATTACGAAGCGGTGAGTGTGTATGTAACATTATCTTTTGCACATTGCACTCGGTTAATAACAATATGAAATTGTTTGTTTTCTCAGACAAGGCAGTGGACTACTTAAGGCAGCAGGATCATTATCTCTGAATTCTTCGGTTTGAAATATTTGTTTCTATGTTATAGACGGGAAAGTTGGGCGATATGACGTAACTTCAAATGTTGAGCTTTTTTGATTTTTTCTCTGCCTAAAGGCTGTATTTGTTGCTAACTCGAATTTTGAAGCTAACCCCGATTAATCGGACCAGCGGTTCAGCTGTTATTGAATTTAATTATATTTTATAATTTTTAAGGATTTTTAATATTTTGAATTTAAAATCTTTCAGTTATTTTTAACAACATTTTCAACATTTCTTACTTAACTATGAACAGAATACATTTATTTGTTTATGAAAGGTTGATTTTTAATCGAATGCATTTAAATATTAATTAATTAATGAAATAAGGTTCAGTTTTATTTGCATTTTGAATATGTGTAGAATTGAACTTTTATAAGTTCGTTCTACAAAATGGTTAAAATCTGGCTTTGACTTGTATTCGATTTAAATTCCTGGAATGTTACACTTTTAATAACGGTCCTTTTACGAAAATTAGATCTTATTTGCTTAAACAATTTCTAACTATTAGTATCGAATTTTCCTTTTGTATTATTAAATTTTAGCAAAAGAATATTTTATAATTCAGATTTGTCTGCATTTTTGCATTTTGAACAGTTTTATACATTTTTAACGCAGTGTTTAATTGAAAACATGTTTATAGCAAAATTAAATGAAAATAATCTTTTTCGTTGGCGATGCGTCAAATTAACCGAACTTTTGACGTGTTTACGCTTTGAACTTTCGACAAACTTAACAATCACATCACAAACACTAATTAACACAACCGTAATTAAGTTTGAAAGATGAAAACACGTTACAAATATGCCTTTAGAGTTTAAGGCTAATTAGAAAATTCTACTTAAAATCGTATTTGAGCCTATGCTGCCCGAATTTAAATCATCAAAAATGCCGGTACAATTATATACCTTAAAGTAAATTTAGAATTAACGTGGAACCAGTTAGATACAATGTTGTGTTGTATTATGACTGCTATAATCAACCGGTCAAAATCTAACGTGAACCTGAAGGCTAAAAGGGCAATTGATTTTATCGAGAAAATGGGTTGTATTGTTAATTCAAAATGCTGAAATTATGACGTATCCATTAGATGTTTGATGATACCGTATCTCACAGTGAAATAAAATTGCGTTAAAATTCGTATAGGTGGTGAAAACTACAAGAAAGGTTAAAGAAAAATCAGACGCGTTTGCCCTACATCTATTTACATACACAAACCTTACATTTCAAGCACAGACAAATGCATTAATTCGCTAACTAAATGTTATGATCCTTCGTGCCTTAAAAGCTACCAAAACATCCAGTTTGTTATATGATTAGCAAAACTAACACCACTGCAAAAATTTGAATATAATAATTTTAAAAAAATATATAGTTGTCTAAGTGCTCGTGCTTGTTTGCCATACCAGGTGGTACCAAATATATAACGCGAGGAAATTTTGATCAGTATTAAAACGCAGTTTCGATTAAGAAAACACATACGACCTTGTCTGCAAAAATTCAATTCAACCAGATGACGGAATGGGAATTTTTGATCGGTGGGTATGAGTCAAAATCTTATTCAACAGCGGGCCGCATTTTCGGCTTAGGATTGTAATTTACCCATCGTAATGATTGGATATCATAAGAATATTTTCGGGTTTCCGTAGAATTGGTTTCATAAACCTGAAGAAGATTAACGTTTTAAAATAAGAAAATTATCCTAGGTACACGTTAATTAACTCTAAGGGCACTTAAAGATAGCACCAAACACCATAGTTCATTTAGCAATGTCTGCACGTTAAAATAGATAGAATGTAAATTCGAAATAATTTCAAGCGCAATAGAGCGATAAGGTTTTATTTTGACGTTTAGGATTTAGGATACCAAAAAACATTACTAGTCGAATTGATTAATGAATAACTAGAAATTAATTGAATTAAATTGAATTAAATAATATTAAAGCGATTAAAGAAATCAAATGAAAGTGAACTATTGAAATACAACTGTCAGCCAAATATCTAAATCACAGTAATTAATGTCACTAGTCCATGAACACGTATTTTACAGCATGAATGTGATGTTAATCGACGGGACGACAAAGAAGCCGATATAACGGGTCAGAAAGCTCTTTAGACCTCAAAAGGTTATCAAAAGTGTTGATTACTCTGAATTAGCTAGAGGCTCCGGCAGCTACAGTGGATAAAGGCGGTGTTCTACGGTTTTTGATAGAAATAATTAGGCTAAAATACAGGAATAGCTTTCGAGAGTCACAAATCGGGAAAAAGTCGTAAGTTTTGGACATAACCTTATCTAAATATCTTTATGGTAGGTTTTCTATAGAAACGAAACGATAAGGAGTCTTATTTCGACCGGAATACGAAAATTTTACCATACGATACTTACAAAATACTTATTTAGCGTAAACAACTGGAGAAGTATTCCTAAGGTAGTTTGGTTATACTTACAATTTGTATATGTTTTACCTACTTTGGTCTAACGTTTTTCTGTAATAAAAGTACTGTTATGTCTTACTACTAAAGTTACTTGGGATACTGAAATAATAAGATCACCTGTTTCAACTAAATCGCTTATAATGAAAATAACATAAATTAATACAGACAATATGAAAACACTCAAATGAACAATTACTTAATAATTAAAACTACAATAAAGAGGGGACTAACAAAATATTGATTCTTTTTAAGGGTGGCCTCAGATTACGGTACTTATCTAGCTTAACTATTTAGTTTTGATTTGTTAATTAAAATTCACACAATAAGAACAAACTGTAAATGCTACTTGATTGAAGTAGCTCCCCCAGCGAATTAATATTACGGTACGAAACAGGGGTTGATTGTCGGATTCCCCAATAAATCTCAATGACTTATAAGGTGGAAAAAACTGATCTATAGAAATTTCACTTACATTTATTTGCATTGAATTACGTGACTTTTGATAGCAGGCTCCAATACCTCCAGCATTTCATGTGTAAAGCATACATAAACTACTTTGCCAGACATCCCACAGCCCTATGGCCAACCTTGAACGGGGATAACGAGGATTCGACCCAATTTTACAATTTCTCATACAGCGGTAACCTGCCCAAATAATCACGATTCAGGCATTCGATAGTCGTTAAGGGCACCTAATTCGTATTTTCATAAATTTTTGCGCGTCACACCTCACTATCTCGTGCTTTCACTTGAGAGGTCTGATCGCAACTAACTTTTGATACAGTTCCACCTTGAGATTGGCGGGAAAACGGGGGTTGGCGGTCAACGTTTATTTATAGAAATATACACGTTCGCGTCGGAAAGTTGATTTTGTAGATTGTTTTTAAAAGTGCGAACCGGAGGTTTTCGAATGTTAATAATTATTAATAATTAGTAGCAACCTGTAAAATACTTGTTTATGATTTTAGATACAAAATTGATATTGGTGCTTTGCCCATTCGATTTTGTTATTAATGCACATATATGTATATATATATATATATATATATATATATATATAT